>APFE031383903.1:133118-178470 GCA_000404065.3 Pinus taeda | reverse complement strand
ACAATAATATCTTAGTACATGAGATACAAAGGCCCTTCCCTCAAAAAATGGGTGGGAGGGAGGGTAGAATAATTGGAGAAGCCCTGCTAAACAAGGAAGGGTTCTACAAAAATGAATGGATCGTTTGGACGAGACGTGCATGATATAAACACTGTGATTGGTAGGAACCGAACCCATCATCAATGTGGAACTACATCTAATGTTGTAGCATAATAGGAATGCATCTAGGCATGTAGGGGGATACCTGAAGGGTCACCCCCTCATGAGGTCTGAAACATCTCACACACACTCGGGAATCACTGGTACAATCTGTTACATCACTAGACCATCTAGTGTAGGAATCGCGAACATGAAATGACCAAGTCAAAGGGAAATAATGAGACCCCTTGTTCGATCCAAGGTACTGAAAAAAAAAATGGAAGCTGGAACCAAGATGCACCACCCTCTAGGCCGTTCTTCTGGAATAAATGAGTTGATGTCGACATAATAGGGCCTACGATAGGTGAGGCAATGAGGATCCTCAACTAAGGCATAAGGTAAAATAGTAATGTGACTGATGGAATGACACCAAGGATACTGAGTAAAGTGGTATTGAGGGACAAACAAACAACTTCCCTTGTCAAAGCATAAAGTGCATGGTTGACCTGGCAGCGACTGACTCAACACATGAGGGGATGGGGACAGTATGACTGGAGGCCAAAATGGGAAACACAAGATGAACGGTATGAAAATATGGATGGAATAATATGACATGATATAATGGGACATGAAATAGACTCCAAGAATGCAAGGGTGACTCATCGTGGATGCTTTGAACAAGGGTGACTCAATGATGTTGCCACACAGACTAGGCCCGGTGGGGACCATCAAAACATGAGTAAATGATGGTTACTGATGAAGAAAGTCGACATATGGTATGAAAAGTATTAAGAGGAGGTGGGCTTCAAAGTACAAGTGTCTCTTTATGACGAAATTCAATTTTGAGAGGAGACAAAGTGACCTTTCTTGGAAAAATGACTTCCTCGTGAAGTGTAAAATCATAAAAACCAGAGGAAAACCCATTAGAGAAATCGATGAGAAATTTCCAATGGTATTAATGTCTCATCAAACTGAGCTATGGTTTGGTCACAATGGGTGACAAAAAAATCTATATTTTTCTATGAAAGGATGTTTTCCCTCCAATTTGAGAGGTGGGGAAGGTCCTAAACCTTATGGAGATCGTAGCGGATAAACTGACCATCAGAATTAGTATCTATGACTTCCAAGCAATTGGCCTTACTTGTCTAAATATGGCCTTAATTCTTCTTGGAACAATGGTTCCTGTTGAATAATTAAGAGAAGAGGAAAATGAGAATGAACAACTAGAGGAGGTCTAGAATCATCCTCACCTTGGGGACTATGTGGATATAGAGTAGAATATTTGAAGATATGGTATCAAACGTCTATGATATGCGATGTGCATATGGCTTGCAAGAGATATCAGTAGGAAAAACTATCCAAGGAATGGGAGGATAATCGACCATACCTAGATTCGGTGGGATCCAGGTCGAGACTTATGTTAATCAATTGAGAAGATGGCCAAGGGAAAACCATCATGCCCCCAAGCATGGGATACTTCCCACAAACATATGTGATGGAGGGGATTGATCTAGTATGCAAAAGTGGGAATGATTCCCCCTAGCAGGAGGAGTTTGTGGAGCGCCATTGTGTTTTGAGTTCTCGAAAACTTGATTCAAGACAACTTGTCCCAACTTGGCACGAGATCCTCCAAATGATGATAATAAGATGTAGGGGCCTATGTGCCCCCCAGTATGTTATGGGTGTACTAGATGTATTTAGAGTGGTGGACTCCAAACACTTGAATGTTTTATGTGATAAGTAATATGATTATGCATTTTATATGACGGTGATGGTTCACCATGTGTTTTGTTTTATGGTTATCTTTTGTGGTATACATGTGATAAATTCCAATCTAGAATGTTATTTGCAATGGTATCTACATAGTTATTTTGGACTCTAGGAACATGACTGAAAGTATTGGTTTCAAATTCACGTACCAACAGCTTAACTCATATATATTTTCTAAATAGGACTTGCTTATGCACACGATACACACCATTCAATTGCATGACAAGTAGCAATGAATCTAAAAAAACATGAAGATGAAGGATGTGATGAGCAAGGGCATCGACTAACAAACTTATCACTGCATCATATTCGACCTCGTTATTGATGGCAGATCTAATGCACACACTATTTGAAAGGATTAATGTATGCAAGGGGGTAAAAATAGCCCAGGTTACTAAGGCTAGACTCCAGGAGAAGCGACGTGCATGGTCAGCATGACCGATATATGGTGGGGGTGATGGATCCATATGAAAGGTGAAAAAGACAATGGATGGGATGATGCAATATACCTAATTTCATGGCAAAAATAAAGACATGCAAATAAAAGAGATGTTCTATGAGAAAAATTTCTTGAGGTAGAATGCATTAGGAGAATTAGGAAGGATATGGCCTTTAGAATCCTCCAAAAAATATGCCCCCTTGCCTAAGTTCAAGGGTAATCAGGGGTAGACATAGCTTCCATGAAGTCCTCATCATGAGCGAATGGAAGGACAACTGACTACATGATGTGGCTTCATTACCTAGTGCATCATCCTGAGAAATAAGGTTCACATACGCATCATCTTGAATGGTAGATGAAGGGCTAGTACATGGAGGATCTACGAATGTTGAGACCTAGGATTGTATCAAAAGAGATTCGATAGAAGTGCACACAGAAACCTCAAAAAGGTTTTCCTGAGAGGAACTCAAAGATGACAAGAAGTAAATAATATCGCATGTGGTGTCGGTCATCTTGACATTGGGACGAGGGATCATAATGTTGGGACCAGACTCCCCCTATTCTAGTTGACTTGGGGTACCAGAATCCATGGGTAGAGGAGTAGGGGTTCCACTATGAGTGGCCTCATTTTTGCTAATTTCTTCAAGGAAATCGCGAAATTCATCGAGACGAGGGAAACAATGGGAATAGTGACCATGATGATCACACAGGGCACAAGGGTGATTTGTGCGCAAAGTTTTGAGTTTCTTGGGTGGGCCTGAAAAGTTAACATGGAATTCCAGGATATTTGACTCAGGGAACTCTTCATGAACCAAAGGTTTGAGTTGAGGAATCTTGGAAAAATTATTGGTGGCATGCCCATGCACTTTACACAAAGTGCATGAAGGTGATGGCTTTAGGGCCTTAGGGGCTAGAATAGCTTCGGGAACCTTATCCTTATGTTCTTTCCTCTTAGATTTCCCCCCTGACCGGATGCTTTTGTAATAGTAGTGGGTTCCTATTGAGGTTTTGATGGAACTGAAGCAATGGGAAGGATCGTAGGGACTAGTTGAACCAGGTCAAAGCGTGGTAAAGTCTTAGCTGACTAGGTGGAATTCTTGCAAGGGGGTCAATGTACCATATTAGGATCCCCAGATTCATGTTAGGAAGGACCAACAAAGCCATGAAAGGGACAGAAAATGCTCTCGGAGGGGGGAATAAGAAAGGTATCTGGCCTGCAGGGTAATGTCCTGGTGGAATAGATCCTGATGGTTCGACTTGGAGGAACATTTCTTGGTGGAAACATAGGAGAGGCACCCACAAATGGAGGAGGTCCTAGGAGGTGGATCTAGAGAGCCCAGTTGGGATGGCAATAGTAGGGCATTGAGGAGTTGGCTATTGATCAGGTGTCCTAGACTACTTAAAGGTAACCCATGACACTTGTAACATGAAAACACTCATAGAGTTAGGCTCTAAGATGGGAGGGGGAGGACAAGGGAAAGCACCCAACAATGAGGAATCTTTATAGACTCTGGGTGAAACACCGGTGAGGGGAGATGAAGACAACTTTTCTCACATTGACGAAATAGTGGACCCTGGGGAGGTCACGGATGTCAACTCGTAGTAAGTAAACTAATCGATGGTAATGATATTTCCTTCATGGGGGAAGCACATCTTGTGGAAAACGGTGGATGCAGTGGTTGATATGGCATATGTGTAACTATGACCTAAGAGAATGTTGTAATCCAAAGGGGCATCAATGACTTCAATTTTGACATGGACAACCTTGCTCGCAAGGTTCACTAGACAGTTGCAGTACGTGCCAAAGGGGCTGAGAGGAGTGTCCGTCCCAAGCATGCAAAGTGATGGTAGAGGGGAAACTTAGGTGACTTGAGTTGTTTTCAAAAAACAATGGACATTACACATGTGGATGTACCTTCATCAATAATGCATCGGGAGATGATGCCATTGCGGACTCGAATTGGTATTTGGAAAGCAATCAATGAATGCAATGGGGGATGGTCTAATGTATCAGCTGGGAAGACAATCAAATGATCATCATAATGATATACTGCACCCAAGGCAATTAGTAGAGGTTTTTTTTGAAAGGGCACAACTAGAGTACTTCCAGCGTCGACATGGCGGCAAGTGATTGCACCAAGTTGTCTACTATATTGTAGGTATGGGTAGGTCGATTAGAAGCCACATTATGGCGTAATGGTCCCTTTGGGATATTAGTAATTGCCTCAAATTTAGGTTGATGGATCTCTAATGGACCATTTCGTGTCGTAAGAAGCTCAGTAGATGCTTTCGTTTTGGACTCAATGGCAGACAAAGTCAATGGCTTGTCATATGGATGTGACCAAGTTTGCAGGTTGATATCGCTAGGGATTAACCTCATCAATGTTCATCATAATGGTCTAGTAGTCACCAAGACCAAAAGGTTGATGCTTGACCTAGTTGTGGTTGAGCAGCAACAAATCCTTACTAAGGGAAAGGATTTGTGAGCACTTTCAGTTGAGATGGCATAGGATTCTGAGGCAATCGTTGGCCTCTAAAAGCTGCTTGAGCTTCCCACATTTGGTGCATCTAGGGTAAGAGAGGAGACTCATGTGTGTAATGGCCATCTACACCACAACATGCACAAGGCTTGTTCATACGAATATCCTTTGTCTGCTTGGGCTGGCTACCCTGTTGCTGGTTATTGGTGTTAGGTTGGTTCCCCCGGGGTTCACAAGGTTCATTACCTTGATTACCTTGGTTACCCTTGTTACCCTTCCCCTTATTCTTTTTCTTCGAACTTTGGGGATTTGTCACAATCTACTATGCAAACACTTGACCCTGAGGGTGCCGTGGCTACCAGGGTTGAGGATGCATGGGAGGTTGCAGTGCTAATGCTTGAAAGGTTGGAGCACTCGGTTATGCATAAGGAGGGGGAATTGGTAGATAGGTTGGGGCCCTAAAAACATGTTGCTAACAGGAGGGGCATAAGTGTTGGAGGAATTGGTGCCCCCCTGTAGATAGCCATAACTTTGTTGAGTACATGGCGAATGGTGTGAAAGGGTTCCAACAATACCGTTAGCAGCGTGAGATGTCCCCGGTGAATTGACACTTCCAAGATGAGGGAGGTCTGGAATGATGGTATAGAAATAACCTAATTATGCATAAATCAGGTCATATCTCAAAGTGTTTGGAGAGCTTCTTCCTTGATCTGAGGAAAATGGGATGCAATATATTTTCTAATGGGAGATAAAAAGCTCTGAAGAAACCAATCTAGATAGACACGGTCTTCAAAGGGCGGGGCACGTCATGCGCTCCTCCTTCGTTGCCACTCTTGAACATGGCTAGAAAGGTGAGTGGCAGAGGACTAACGAATGAGGTCAATATCTCTATACCAATGTCGAACCAAATAAGTAATTGGAAAAATGAGAGGAACACTTTAGCAAGCGTCGCAAAAATGGAATGAGATACAGTGGGTTGCTCTACATACCATTTTGCAATGTCTCTAGTGAGCATGCATTGGAATAGCCAAAGATGAATGGAGTCATGGGTTATGAAGTTGGACGAACACCACATGTGGAAGGATCAAACATGGTTGGTAGGATCTTCTCTAGCATTACCCTCAAACTTCGGGATGTCTGAGGAAAGCTTAGTCGGCATAGAAGGCCAACCAAAATCATGGTGTATGGGGTCGTTTATCAACTAGTTAAAATCTGCTAGACTTAACCCAGCCATAAAGGGGAGCATGTGGGATGCCGAAACAGTTCCTGAGACAATTCCACTTGACGTGACTACGAGGATAGACCCAGAGCCAAAACTAGGTTGGGTTCCTGCACTAGCTATGGGTCCAGACATGGTGACAATATGCAATGAAGGAGGCTTGGACTCAAACGAGGAATCGAGTGAACCAGTAGAAGAGTCAGTGTGGGGACTTAGAGGGCTATGAACTCGGATACGATGAGGAAGGGTAATACACCCAAGAAGAAGCTGGGGGTGAAGGCCTAATAGTCTCTGCGACAAATTCCTTGGTGGTGCAATGGTGGTAAGACACACATGTCACGGAAAAGGTGAAGGGAGATCAACAATATGCCTTTGTCTCGATGAGGGCAAATAAAATTATCATGTTAAGTCTTGGCTTGGAGGTGTAAACCAAGAACACTTCGCTTAAGTTGTGCAAATTTGTGCAAGTCTATTTATTGACGAAACCCAGATCATGTTTTAAATAAAAATAAAAATAAAAAACTTGCTGAAAATAAACTGAAATTAATAATATAAAATGAATAGCAAAGCAATTAACTAAACCCCACCCAAACTGGGTTTGCAAACACTTTGCTGGTTGGTGGCTAAATAGATGGAAAACACTCTAAAACGGTTAAGAGATCTAAATGTTCGTGTGACTCGGATCAAGTGACACTAAGCTGCTATAAAGTGGTGTAGCAACAACAAAAAACCAGACAAGAAGATCATTGCAAAAAGACAGGGAGATGGGTGTAACACCTAGGGCAGCCGATGGGACCTTAAGGCCAATGACCAAACAAATTTAAATGTGAAACTATGGATGGTGATGACCTATCTTTACAAATCTGAAACAGAAGGGTATAGATCTTGAAAATGTTGCTCAAAGTGTTGCAGAAACTTAGACTACTCACTCAGCGAAACTCCTCTTATAAAGGTGGAAGCGTACTAGAAGCACTACGAGGGGGCAGATTCAACTTTGACAAGTAATCAGCGTAGATCAATGCCTAAGTAGGATGAGGCAGAGGTTAGATAACCTAGCAGACAAATTTCTGTAAAACCCATAAACAGATTTGAGAAAAACCCTAAAACCCAGAATACTCAAGTACTGACCTGTTTTCTAGTATAGATCGCACTTTTTGGGCTCATAAGTGCTCTCTGGCCTCCAAAACACATTTTTTGAGCCAAAAAGTATGATTTCTTCTCCATGGATCTCGGTCAGAAAATCTCAAAAAAGAAGTGTCGCCTGTTTTGCAGTTGGTTCCTGTGACCTGTGGAAATGACCAGAAAGCTTGCGGAAGTCAGAAATTTAATAGATCTAGGGTTTAAAAATTGGGAAACATTAAGAGAATTTAAAAAAGAAGAAACCCTAAGCTGAAAACCTAAGGTCACCTAGGTTTCTAAATGTGAAGTATAAAACCCAGCGGAGTTGCCAATTTTGTTGTAGTGTTTTCTTCTCAAAGATGTATGAAAAGAACCCACTTAATATTGTGGATGACAAACAATCTCAACAATATAAATGGCTACTAAACGTTGTAGATCTAAAGCAACTGATACAAACAAAACCTACCAAAGTTTGGATCTATGCGACAATCATAGTTAAAGAGCAAAAAGAAATAGTAATAACTCCAATCATCCAATGGAAACCAGATATACAAATAATAATTTTATTATAGCACTTGTGAAGGGAACAAATAGATGTTACCAGTCCCCCTCTATGGGATGAGTTCTTGGCTATACTCAAACGTCTTTAGCTTGTGTAGAGTCTCTCTCCTCTATAATGTGTAAACCTGCCAAAAATATGGTGTGTGATGATGAAAATAATCAGAGTTACAACAGTGAGTGCAACAATGAAAATAATCAAATGTGAATAGTGAATGGAAAACCATTCTATTTATAACAAAATATTGAGTTATCCTCGAATAATGAGCAATAATAAAATATTGTTGATCCCATTCTTGGAATAACCACTTGGAATATTTTATTATATTTGGTTAGGAGGGAAAAAATATTTAAACTTTTATTTAGAAATAATAAATAAATAAATGATTTATTTATCATCTCAAGGAATTAGTTAAGGAAAATAAATAAATAAAGGAACTATTTAATTATTCCTAAGGGATTTAGTCAAATTTGACAAAAGAATAATAATTAATTAATGATTAATAATTATTTTAGAGAAAAATAAGATAATTAATGATTTATCTATTTATTTTTCATGATTGGGTCAAATATGACAAGGAATAATAATTGAACAATGGTTTAATTAATTATTCCTAAAATAAAATCAAATAAATAATGATTTATTTAATTATTCTTCATGGGTTTAACTACAAATTACTTAATAAAGGTGATTTATAAGTAATCTCTCATAGTGAAAGCAATTTTACTGTGGTAAAATTGGTTTTACATGGTTTACTTCGATCCATCTAGTAAATTAGGCTAGATCATCATTTTTTTGGTAATAACCTCCTTCTTCATCTCGCTATAGTGTAAAAGAGTACCTACATCTATAACTCACGTGTGACGAGATGACTTCAATATGAAAACCCCTAGCCTAAGATAGAGCACTTGGATTCATGAATTGGGTCGTACTAAGTGACTGGTTGGGGGAGGGGGCCTCGTGACTGTGCAATTGTGTAGTTCAAGTAATGAAGGGTTAAGCTTGATCACTGAGACTATGCAATGCGTAGCTTAGGCTAAAATGAGGGAAATTTTCGCACAATCCTCACTGAGCAAAAAAATTGCGCAGTGCCCACTGAGAAATAGAAATGTGTAGTTCAATAAGGCAGTGGTTGCAGTATTATGGGGTCCTAGGAGGACAAACTTTGCAGTTTCAAGAGGCAAGGGGGACTGGGTAGTTGAGAGGCTTGAGGGACATAACTGCACAGTTTCTGGAGGTAGTGAGCTCCGCCTAAGGGAGGGGCACTAGAGGAAACATTTGTGCAATTTTGGAGGCCAAGGAAGGTTGGTTTTTCTGTGCATTATGAAGTTCTAGCAAAAAAAGGAAAAGATTGAAGGTTAAATATGCGAAGTGAGTAATTTCAGAAGTTTGAATGAGGCTATCCTTTGCTAAGAATCCTTTAGGATTTGGTTAAGTATGGGATCAGTGGAATCGACGAGAGAAGCAATAGAACTTTATTATGACCACACACTTGGATACTTAATGATACAATGTAGATCATCCAAAAGATTGGAATACATACTTCACTTAATGCAGCAACCTTTGTGGAACCTTATGACAAGTGTGGCCCTACCGATAAACTCTATGAGGATAATGAAGACACTTGTGTAATGGTGTTTCAAACTTTGGAAATGAGTGTGAAACATGTATATATGATGAGAACAAGTCATTTTCACAAATATTTACCCTTGATGCAAACAAAAACTCCCCTTTGCATGACAAGTGATAATTCCCATGCTCAAAGAGGAAACTTTCTATATAAATATAAAAGCATGAGTGACACTTGATATCTGAGAAGGGAGCTTGAAACCATCAACTGACTAATAAGTGACTAAGGAACGATCGATCACGGGATCCACAGTAGGGACCAAAATTCAAGTGTAGGCCAAAATCTTGGAGGGTGTTGCAGTCATTACAACAACACTCTTTCCTTGGCAACCATTGGCTTAAGGGGGCTTGACCCAGGTTTAGAGTGTAGTGTACACCGAAAAAACCATCAACCATTTTCCATTTTGGCATATACGTGCAAGTAGATCGCAGTCTCACCCAAAGTGGTTATGGGAGGTAGTGGAACTAGGTTTTATAGCTAGAGGAATACTACGCCATGGCATTTGCTTATGTTTTATTCTTTACCTACAACTTTGCATACACAAAAGACTTAACATTGATGCTTTACATCATATATTTGTACTTATTGCATAAATGAATCATAGAACAATATCACATTTATTCTTTCACATAATTGAGTAAAAATCATATATAACAGTATGTATAAAAACAGATAATGAACACATATACATAAGATTTTTCCAAAACTTCTTCTTTATTGATATGGATCCTTCAATACATACAAATTATCGACTTGTGTGCCCAACTATAGGTTTTCTGCGTGCTCAGCTACAAATCCTTACCTCTAGGCCCAAAATTACAGACTAAAGATAGAATATATGATCAATGATTCATCTATGACTTAGCTATCCTAGACAAAGTATTACATCTCCTTATATAGATTCCATTACTACAAAACTATGGTCCACATACTATAGATTCGACAAAAAAATGAACTAACACCAGTGCCCATTACAAAATAAGGGGCTTTAACACACCCCAAAGCCCTTAGACACTGAGCGATGAATATAACTTCACATACTATGCGCACTATGCTACTCAAAATGCAGATTCTTTGACCAAAACTAGACCAATTTGGGTTGCAAACAACAATCCCCCAACACTCACATGTGACTCGTCCTCAGTCACTCAAATGCGGTGCCCTTGATTTTTATTACAATGCCATCGTAGACTACATTGTACTGGTGGATTATTTGTGCTACTTGTTTCTCCTCTCAGTGCACCTCCTTTAGCAATGCCTTTGTAGTTGTACCAGCATTCTTCTTTCTCCCTTTCCTTTTATCCTTGAGCCTTTCATCCACTACCTAAGAAAGTTGGAGGGCCTCATCCTACCATGGTTGAGTCCTCTCTTGCAAAATTTTCTGCTTCCTCTAATGATCTTCTATCTTCTTCTGGGGGTTCTTCCCTTTAGTAATGTTGGTGAACCTATATAAGACTGGTAGGGTCTTCACAGTTGTTAGGATCTCTTCCCTCCACTTCTACTTCACTTGTAACTCCTCCTCGATCTTCTGAATGTTTGGATCCTCCTGTAGTGAGGTCCAAATCTGCATAGTGTCATCTAGTAACTTTTCACAGTCCACCACTGTGTCGAAGATGCCTTTCAATGTTGCTTTTAAGTCCTTATCGCTCTTCTCCCGTACTTATGGTGGCATGGTTGTCTGCAGCCTTATTTGCAGCTCTAAAATTTACACTTCATTTTCAAATTTCATCTTCGCAAGTGTATTCTTCGATTCCTTTATCGTGAGGGCAAGCTTCGCGACCTTCTCTGTTGGTGGCTCCTCTTCATGGACCTTCACATCCAGAACTATGCTAAAAATGTCACAATGGATTTTTCTAATGGTTGTTATTGTTGTCGTGCTTCATCTCTTTGCTTAGAAAACTATTCTATGTCCTTCTTCAGTGAAGCTTTCTCCTTTTCCACTTGAATGGTCAACATTGAATTTTTCTGTTCTTGCTCCTGTAGCTCAGTCATTATGCTATGGTAGAATTTGTGCAGCACCTCAATTGGTAGCGTGAAAATGTTCATGTTAAAATTTCTCTCGGATTTAGCTCATTTCCTATCCCTTGGTGCTTTGAACTATAGTGTTCCAGTTGGCACCTACAAAATCCTAATGTTGAGTGCTGTCTCTATTTTTCGCTCTACCTGCAATGGTTGAGTTGTCTGTTCTGGATGTCTCATTTTCTGCATCAGTGCCTTTAGTTTTTCAATTCCCTACTAAAAATCGGTTAGGATATCTCTATATAGATCATCTATTCTATCCCAAGTCTCTATTTTTACCTCCTAGAAGTTCTCATCAATCTCATCGATGTCCCCATTAGTGAGGACAAGTGGTATGGCACCCCTGGATTTTTCTGCCTTCTATTTTTTCCTCATGCCCATCATATTTTTTGTAGGTACCCTCCTTTTGATGATGAATGGTGACTCCTTCGATACTCCTCCATCGCTAAGGGGCTCCTGAGTATCATATTTATGCTCCGGCTCAGTGTCTTATGTTTCTTTGTCCTTATCCTTTCCACATGGACCTACATCTTGCGGAGTACCCTTCTCTATTCCAATCTCTTCGCTGGGTGTAGTCATCCACTCAATTGACCAGTGGTGTACTACTACAACCAAATCATCCTCAGTCACTAAATATGCCAATGGGTGTCATGTCTCTGTCGAGTCCTTTCTTACCTTCACGTAAATTTTGTGGAAATCTACTTTGAAATGTGTGATGTTGTAATATTTCCCATACAATATGGGTGACATTCTTCGATGTTGATTCACCACCATATGTAAATCCATTCATAGCAATACAAAGAAAATATTGTTTTCCATCACACGCAACGGATCCTCGATATGCCAGAGGGAGGCATACCTCACAATTTCACAAGCATTTGCTTCAATAGGAGGAGACTATGAGTCCTCCAGCTCCTTCCATGCAATTAACGTGATGATGATGATTAACCATGCATAATGGAACGTCTTCCTATCCTCCTGTGATTCCCTGCAGTCTAGAAAAACCTCCTTACACAAATAAGCTACCCAAATAAACTAGATCTCAGCTCTGCATTGTGCAACCAAAGAAACCATAGTTGTGGGGATGTCATTTTATCTTCACTTCCACATGATCTTTCCTGCTAAGATGTGTCTGGCGAAACACACCCCTTGGTCATCGATGGAGTTAATGTCATACCCACGCAATTTCTTCATTATTCCAAATTTATCCTTCATCGTCTGTGCCATCGCCTTGTCTTGATTCTTTCCCACAAACTCTTTTGCAGGGTCTTTTCCTTGGTGAAGCAGTCCTATAATCCTTCTTATCAACATTTCATTGATCGAGATCCTCGTCCCTAGCCAGAGGCATCCATCATGTACTAATGTGAGAATTAGTCCCACACAGGTTGTATTATATGTGCTTCTACTGAAGTGTGGCACATTCATCATGTTCAAGAGGCCTGCTCTCTACAATCCTGCAGCCCACTAGTGTGGCTCCAACCCCATAACTCCACTTTGTGGGCAATGTACCTACTATAAGCAACTGCTAGGCTCAAACTATGGGTATTTTCTCTAATCATTTAAATCCCAATCCTCCATCTTCTGTTTTTGGATCCTCCCTAATACTTCACCTTCAAATGGCACTTCCTCAAGTAGTAATGGAGTGAACGTGCCAAACTTTACATCCTTTGGGTCCTTGACTGGCTTGGTTCTCATTTTTTTTGGTGACATGTAAGGTGGGAGCAGAGAGGAAATTTTGGCACCCTCTATCTCCATCCGGTATAATTTAGCCTCCTCTTCACTATTATGAATCTATTGAGGAACCTTCTACTACGTTGGTTTCCTTACTTTTTGCATATGTTTCTTCCCCTTGTCTTCTTTGTTCTTCATTCACAACTCTTTCTGTGTCTTCTTCCTCGGGGATGTTCTCACCTCTACCCAGAGACCTTAGATGGCCTCTTCTCTTGTTTCTTATGTGACTATGCTTCTATGGGTACCTCCTTTGATGATGACCTTGCATGCCTTGGGGTCGAGTACATTCATTGCTACTATTTTACCTACCTGTGCTTCTATAATTCCTACTAGTCCTTTCTCTACAAACTCTCAAACTAAATTCACCAAGCAACAAAGTGTAAAATTTGGTGCAGGATATGGTTTTTATAACGAATTTGAATTCCCAGCCACATGATTGGCTAAGATCTTTCTCATTTAATGTAGGTATGGAACCGTAGTGAAGGAACAACATTTGTGACCAAAGGAACGACAATTGTGATAAAAAGGAACAATGAGTTGTGACAAAGGGGAACAATGGTTGCAACTAAGGGAACGGAAGTGAAGGAACAATAGCTGTAAAATGGAACAACAGTTTGTGCCAAAAGGGCACAACAGCTGCAACTAAGGGAACAAAAGTGAAGGAACAAGAGCTATTACCAAAGGAGCAACAACTATTATAAAAGGGAATAGAAAGCTATGACAAAAGGGAATGACGGTTGTAACTAAGGGAATAGCAATGAAGGAACAATAGCTGTGACCCAAGGAACAATTGTGATAAAAGGGGATAACAAGTTGTGATGAAAGGGAACAACGACTACAACTAAGCGAACAGTAGTGAAGGAACAAAAGTGGTGACCAAAGAAACAACAATCGTGATAAAAGAATAACAACCCTTTCCCCTTATTTCATTATTAACTTTATTTATTTATTTTTCTTATTTGTTTTCTTTTTAATATTTTCCTTTTTTATTATTACTCTTTTTTGTTTTTTTTTTTTTTCTACATTAAGACTAACCTAAGTACCCACGGGGGATTTGAACCGGTGACCTATCGCAAGGAGTGCCTTAACAGTGCACCCATTCACCATCAATCCAAAGCCCCGTGGGCTACTCTTTTTTGTTTTTTATTATGAATAATATATTTCAAAAAATTATATACATTATGTCCAAAATGAAACAAGTTTTGGAAACAAATCAGCTAGATGTAGTTATGGGTTACCTCCCCAATCAGCTACGATCTTCAAATTGGAATCATTACTTATTGTTATAGATCCATTTGGGCACATCAACCCCAACTTACAAACGATACTATTAGGGCCCATCAACCCCTAATGCAATTGTTACATGCCCTAAAGAAGTTAGACATCAGAATGCCTCACTTCCCAAGAAGTTCCATCACTAAAAACATCCAAAAATAACCTCTAAGAATAGTAGCGCAAGTAGGCCATCATTAGGGTGCGCTGCAATGCAAACCATACACTATCAAGATGCTATGCAGCACACTTAGTCCCTCTTTGACCCGTGTTGGGAGAATTTGAGCGAATTTTCATGAGGGTTTGAAAGATTCCTTATCCATTAGATGCCTCTAGAAGTTTCTCAAGCCTATCCACTACTTTGAGTTTGCATTTGGATGAGGAAGGGAATTAAGGAACATCAATCCCTTTATCCCTTCTTCCATGGAACTGATTTCTAAATTTTGGAGGGGCATTCATTATCACCATTGATGGCATAACTTCCTTCATTCACCTTTAAAAAGACCACTCATCTAAGAGATCAGGGGCTTGAAATTATTGAATTGTAGGGAGATGTTGTTGATATGAGATTTGAGTTTATTGCAAGTATTGTAATGATGTCAAAGTGTCTTGCTTGTTGTGAGAAGAGGATGGGATTGAACTAGGGGAGTGATACTGAATCAGGAAAATTGGGTTGTAACTCTTCCTCTCACTAATAAAGTGTTCAAAGCTTTTTCCACATGCTTGTATTGCCTTTTGTTGCTTTCATATGCTTATCATGTACTTGATTCAATTCTATGTTTAATCAATAGATCATTATCATATGCTTTGATGGGTTCTTGTTTCTGTCTATGTGCGGTACTTCTCAAGCGGCTTAAGTACGAGAAGGAGAAACAAAATCGTTCAAGGGAGATAAGGAACAAGCGGAAGCTACAAGTAGGTTCTTTGTTCTCTTATTTTATCTATTGTTTATAGGAAAGGTAGACAATGCTTTGTACTGTTGTTTCTAGATTAAGCTACTAGTCTATAGGGATTAGGCATTTATCCAAGAACACTAAAACTTCCCAAAACAAATTGGTGACTCTACTGGGGAGGAATCATCCATCTTAGTAGCTTACCAGACTCTTAGGACATTTCTACATATTGTACTTGTGGTCGTTGGTTGAATTTTAGTCTTCTTTCGTTGAAAATTGAGTCGAAACTGTATCAAAATTTCCTTCAGAATTGCTTATTGTCACCAGCGTAGTCCAATGAAGGATAAAGTGCACTACAGTGCACTTCTTGAATAGATCCAATGTGATTCAGTGCATTGTCTCTAACTTCTGCCTGCATTGATCCCCTAAGGGTCAGTTTCCCATCTAGGAACTGAAAGTTTTTGCCAATTTTCTCTTGTTTGGATGAGCTGTTGAATGTCAATGATGTTTTGTCTCTAAAAATAGGTTTTCATCTCCTTAGCCAGCCCTGCTTTGATTGGATTTATTAATTTTTCTTTAATTTTTTCTTTTTCATTATCAGTCTATAGTCAAAGTTAGTTTTTGGTCAATTAATCTTTGTCGAAAGAATGTATCATAAAGTCATCTTTTCCTTCAAAAATTGAATTGTCGTAAAGTCTTCATTCATAAAAGATTGATTGATTTATATGTGCATATGGTTTGTATTTTTGTCTAAAGTGTCATAATTCCTAATTTCTTTCAAAACAAAAGTGTCATAAATTCTTCCTTTCCTTGAAAAGAAATTGTCACAAAATTGTCATTTTTATGAAAAGAGATTTTTGATCGATTGTGCATATTTCCTTTTTTTTATCATAACATTAAGGGATTTGAAGATAAAAACTTGCATCATTCATATTGTAGTTTGTGAATGCTTGAAAGGAATACCTAGGGAAATTACATTAGATGTGCTCTTTGCTCTTTGTCAAACATCTGATTGCGCTATCCCTACTAGCTAAGGATTTTCATTGTTAAATTGAATGGAAAGAATGCTTATCACAATAGCTGCATTTTAGGAATTGCAAACATACATCACGTGGTGAACCTCGAAAGGAAAATTCTAAAGAATATCAATTTAAAATTTATCTGAATTTACCTAATGGAGCATTGTCACCTAACGGGAAACATTTAGCGGTCTAGGCTAGAGACGTGTTCCGATGTCGTAAAACAAAGCAGTTGTCACTAACTTGTCTGCAATACATCCCAAGTGTGATACCTCATTCCACGTATATGAGTATATCATAGCTCATCCATGTACCTTCGTGTATATAGGGTGGTGTTACGGTACTTAAAGTATATGGGAATGCTCTCATTGTGCGGTTTTGCATTAGACAGTGCTTATACGGATTGGGCCTCCACATACTTTCGGGTATATATGGGAGGACAACACTAGGTTGCTATCCATCCTTAGGTAACTGAGTTGGCCACTTTGTACACTATGATACACCAAGCACACCATTCGAGGAGATTTTCTACCCGTACTTCTTGGTTTGCCAAGAGGTATTCTGCAGTTCATAGTTGCTTGGTAAACTTTTTTGCCTAGATTATCCCTATTTTGTTTTGTTATGTTACTTTGATTAAAATAAAATTAATTGAATGTGGATGAAATCCTCCACACTCGCTCCTTAGTTGATATTAGGTTGAAACATATGGCGACAAACCCAGAGTCCACCAATCAAGGAATTACTTTTGATGGGAATCCTAGTCCTTTTCCTTCTTTTTGAAATATTGGTGCTCCATATATGGCCACATTGTCCCTTCCAGGATTTACCATTGGTTTTCCAGTATGGTTTTTTCAACCTCCTTGGTTCAAAATTTCATGATTTCTCCGCAATCAAGTACGCCTCCAACTGGACAAAATTAACCTCCAGTTGATCCTAAAGTTGACCCTTTGCCTTCTTCCTCTTTTGTTTCTTGCTCCCCTTCTTCCTCTACACCTAGTGAAAGTATTGGTACTAGTAACCAGGTGGCTAAGAAGAAGAAGAAAGGGAAGAAGAAGAAGAAGAAGCAAATTTAGCAGAGGGGCAACCAAGTAACCATTGCTTTGAAGCAACAACTGATGAGAAACCATCCATCAAGCCCCACAAAGTTTGATATCCATGGAAACTTTGTGTAGGAGACCATCTTCTTCGAAATTGTCCTAATATTCCTCAGATCTTAGAAGAATGGTATTCTTGTTCACATCATCTTGTTTCATCAACTTCTAGAAATCATGCTGGTGACACTCCATCAACTAGTCGTAGTAAAGTTCATGGAACCAAGGGACAAGTTAAGTTTCCTTGTAGGTTATGTGAAGGGAATCACCCCATTCACCTTTGTCCCTATCTGGATGAAGCCAAGAAAGTGTTGGATAACACTCTTTCTTTACCGCATGTTATTGGGAAAGCTAGTGTCCATTCAGAGTTGCTAATCCCACTAAGACGGGTAGCTATCTTAGAAACAAACAAACTAAAGTTACTTGTGTTTTCCTTTATGAGAGATAGATGAGAGAGAAGCAGAGAGTACCAAACTCAGTCTTTCACTTGGGTCCTTGATTGTCTCCTCCCTCCTTTGACAGAGCTTCGCCACTCTTTCCTTGCTTGTCCCGCTTCAAAGAACACCTATAGAGTCAAAGCAACACAATACCATCAAAGCATAGAGATATATAACCATAAATAATATTGGATCAGATGTATATTAACCATACAAATGCATATACCAATACAAGATTCAGAAATACAAGAATATGGAGGAAAACTCAAATAGCTTTATTGATAGAAGTAGTAGAAGAGAGGATTACAACAAAGTTGTCTGATCCGGTGCCATCCTCCTAGCATAAAAGCCCTCTTCACCTCATGAAAAGCTTAGATCGCCCAACAATACAATGCTTCATAGAGAAACCAACAGCACTTCCTTACAAAATACAAAATTCCAGCCTATGGATCTCTAAGATGAGGGATCCATATATAGATATTTGTAGGTGGGTGAGTTAGCTTCTGGGATTTTGATTAGTGTCATTTCATTGATATTTCTTGGTTCCACTTGGATATTTCATGATCTCTTACTCATCCCTGGGTGAATTCAGAGAGGCAAGTGTCAAATGAGTAGTTTCTAGAAGATTCTATGGGTTTCCACCTAGCAAACTGCCGCTGCCATTTGTCTACTCTTCGCTCATCGCACCCTATAGAAGGGATTTTCAATATGCATCCCACCCTCTATGTGTAACAAGTGATATGCATCACACCCTCAGCATGGAGCAGTCTGTATGGTCCAATTTTGACTAGTTCTGAGCAGTTTTTCAGGGAGAACTTCTGAGAAATGATGTAATCAACTGACCTTGTTCCTTTAGGGTATGAAACAACACTTTTAGGGGCTTAGAAGCCTTTGGTTTATGGACATATGTGATTGGGGTTGCAATGCCAAAATATGTCTATAACAGTTGCCCCCTAAAGCATGATGTCGTAAATCTTCTGATGTCGGGTGAAATGATTTATCATGAGGATCCGAGGTTGTTCGAACTGGAAGGTGATCTGTAATAAAATAAAATACAATACATTATATTCATAATATTTTCATGATCTAGCTGAGGTGGGCATTCCCATGCTCATCTTTATAAACTCATTTTCATGTACATAGGACAGACAACTGTCTGTGTGGCAGACTGATGATTCTGGTAGAGCCGTCATCCCTTGGCTTGGATGATTATCTATGCTACTATGATGTAAATTTGATGTCTTTATTTTTCCTGAATATATAATAGTCTGGGTGGATGAAACTAGATTCAGGGTCTTCAAACTCATTCAATCTTCGCCCCAAGTACAATTCGATCCATGTGAAAAGATGTTCTGATGTCGAACATGGAAAGGCATCACCTAATTACTAGCCAATGATGTAAGTTGTTAACAGGTGCGAGAGGAATCACCAATAATGATAATGACCCTCAAGGTACTACAGTACAATCCACGTGGTGTGAATACATGAGTTGATGTCAAACACCATGGAAAATCTTTTGGTCGAAGGCCATTGATGTAAACCTATCGTCGAAAGTGAGAAACTTGCCATTGAGGCATGCAAGCTTCAAAGTACTGAAAGGGTTGTTCCTAAGTCGACTTCTTGGATAATGAGCTGATGTCGACAAGAAGTGACCCATTGTAGGAGGGCCTTAATGAATCCCACATCTATGACGCGGAATGGAGCAAATGATTTGGTGGAGGTGAAAACAATCTAATGATACAAGGTTTAGGGTGGTGGTCATGAAAGAATGAAGCGTGAAGGTATTGCAATGGATGAGGCGTAAGCTAGGTTGGTGAATTCTCTGAGCAAATTCTCTTGAACATATCGGTGACACTGAAAATGGATTGGTAGCATTAACCCCAAAAAATGGATGGTATGGAGGACCAATGGTGATATGACCGATGAACGGAATAACCCAACCTGACTCAATCATGGTGATGGAGTGAAAGTGTCATGTTCAAGAGCGACCTGCTACCAATAAAATTCCTCAAGTTTTCTTCCCAATTTTTCCTCAATCATTTCTAACCAGTACCTCTTTATTTTTCTCAAGCCTGAGGAGGATACCATATGCTTGTTCTATAGTTTTCCCTTCGAGCAAACCTTTTGCTATGTTTTAGCGAGCCCAGCGACAGTGAAACTCACTCTTGTCTGTAATGGACAAGTTCATCGCTATTGTTTTAACGAGTTTAATGACAAAGATAAATCAGTCCTTTTTAGTTTTAGAGAATCTGAAAAGAGACAGAAAGGAAACTCCAATAATACTTTTTTGTAGTATAATCCCTTACGTCTGAAAAAGTATAAAATAATACGAAAGGGATGACTTTTCTGATCACTTTAATGAGCCGAAAAGGACAAGCGCTCGATATTTTTTTGTAATGATCCTGTTAGCACTCAAATATACCTTAGGCTGAAATAAGGTAAAACTCAAGGCTACATCAAACCACGCTCAGCCTCGTAGCTAGCCCTACGAGGACAGGAGAGGGCTCTCTCCGAGTCAATCTCGGAAAAAGGTAATCAATGAGGTCGAGATGACTAAAACAAAAGCTAATTTTAGGCTAGATATGAAGTACAGGATTTGAAATTGATTTTTTAAGTTTTGTGAATTCAAGGGAAAGGCAATTTTGGGTGCGGGGATTGAGGCACAGTTTTTGCAGAGGTCTACTTGGGGCAAGATAGGCGATTGTTTTGATTGCCTTTAAAGAGAATGAATGGCTAGATCTGACTGGTGAGAAGTTAAGGAGAGTAAGGAAACTTTCAAGGATTCTCCATAAACAGATGAAAACATGGAAAAATCAAACCAAACTTAAAGGCAGAGCATAGCAAATTATGGATTCTACCTTAACACTTCATTTGTTCAATTGAAGAAGATAAGAGAAGGAAAGTGATACACATAAACAACTTACAAATACTCAAAGAAGCACACTATCAACACATAAAGCCACATGAATCCCAAATAGTGCTGCAAAACCCTGGTCTTTCCTTTGCCAAAAATGCAGATAGAATATGTACAATAGAGTGTCAAGCTATTCCCAAGAGTACAACCCTGAAAATGACTAAGAAAAATACATAATATAGGCAAGACAACCCATTCCCTTGCTTCTAGGGGTCGATCTCATCATCCTAGGAGCTGTTTCAACCAACTCTAAACAAAGCACTACAATCTAGGCAGTCAAAACAACTTGCCTCTATAAGGTAGGAAACCAATTCATTCATTAAATTTTCACCTTCTAGTGAATGAATCTTCTAGAACAAGTAACTAAGTGTCAAAATAACATAATGTTTCATTAATTACATCAAGAGGAGTGAAAAATCACATCACAAGTCAAAACTGGTCAAACTGGCTGCATTTCCTGAGCTGAAAGATGAAAATTTGGCCAAAAAACCTTGTGCGCCGCGCGCCTGAGCCCTATGCGCCTTGCGCCTTTCAACCTGTTTTTGGGGAACTTCCTGGCATCCAAATCAAGCTTACAATAGCTGGTTGGAAAGCCTTGGATGTCTGCTATCTAGCCCAAGGTGGAATTTTGCAATTTGGAGCTCATTTGCCCCTTCAAAATGTCATTCTCCCGGAAGTACTTCCTGCTGGTGCAAAAGGTGGCAGAAAAGTGATTTTCATGGTGTTTTTTAGCCTTTTGGTCACCCAGAACTTAATGAAATGCTTTGGCAATAGCTGAGAATGTATAATTCATCATCACAAACCCAAAAATGTAGAGTTTTCCTCCAGCAAGTGTCCCAATCTTAAGCGCGCGCGTCGACGCGCTACATGTTGAGCCAAAAAACCTGTTTTTAGGACAAAATTTTCAAAATGACAAAAATTTCTCCGAATTTGCTCAAATTCGGAGTGAAGACCCTCTATCATGTATTGTGCCCCGCCAATGAAGCCTTGGCCAAAATTTGGAGTGGATCGAGCTTTTTCCGCCGTTTTAGTGCTTTGCTCAATTGCCTCTTTAGGATCTTCATTTTTGCTTTGCAAACGTGCATACGAGACCAATAGTGAGTTTTCATATGACGAAGCATGTCCTTGTCTCTGTTTTCCTTCGCCAACAATTTCTCGAAATGAGTGTTCACCCGGATGAGCATAGACTCTCGATCAATCGGTGTCAAATCACCGGGTCTCTTTCGGGCCAATTCTCAATCTTCCCGTATTTTCCGCAGCTCATAAAGTGTATGTTCATCTTCTAGATGTTTGTTGCACTGCTCCAAGTAGTTAATCACCCACTTATCCATTTGCAATTTCTTTTGCAGCGAGTCATTCTCAGCCCTTTGCTCTCGGATGATCTCCTTTAGCTCCGAGCTAGGAGAGCTCGCATCAACATCAATGATATCCGTGTCCCGACCTCCTAAAGGACCCTCATCATACATGGGCCTCTTGCCCCTATCTTGGATCTGTACCTGTGCTGAAGAAGAAGGTGAGACCCCTTCCATTTGATGTGGAGATAATACTAGCTGTGCTGATGAAGTCAACGAGACCCCTTCCACCCCGGGTGGAGATAGTACTCGTCGTGTAGATGCAAATAAGGCCCTGTGGCCTCACTGGTATGTCACATATGGAGGAGCACTTATATGCTCAATCTCAGGAATGTCTGGCTAGTGTGAAGGCGCTCCCTTACCATGAACTATCTCGGGAGGTAGCTGTAGCACTGAGAAGTAATCACGGGAGATGAAATCCTCCCAAGTAATGCCTTGCTGTGCCAACTGATGCATTGCTATGATTTTGATCAATGCGTAATGATATATGCTCTTATGCTAATGTGCTGGGCTCTTCCTTTGTACTAAAGTCACCATCCTCTCTATGTTGCGACACATGAAGTACGGAATGTTCATCATACGTACCCTCGTGAAATGCATCAACAAAAGGACATGGTATGCATAGAGACGCGAGAATCTGCCCTCGCAACTGAAATATCGAATGATGAGTTTCATCAATGGTGCAAACTCATCCCTCAGGAATCTGAAAGGAAAAACTGTGCTCAAGTGTCTCATATACCCGGGTTTGATGTATGGCTCATAGTAGAATCTATCTAACTGCTGGTGTTTGCTCCATTCCTCCCCTAAATTTGGTATCCCGGTGGCTTGAGCAATGGTCTCTGGTGACAAGGTGAAATTCACTCCGGCAAGGTTTACATGACCATCATGTAAATGTAGAACAAATAAATGGACTAGTTCCCGATGATGCTGAGTTTGTGAGATCATCTGACAGTATTGGAAACATGATTGACGCTAAAAACAATCCATTGCAAGTGGGCAAGCTTGCAATTGAGCCAAAGAAGTAGGCTCCTCCCTGACATGCTGACCACCTTTGCCACTTTTGTGATACCTCCGTGGCACATTTGGCACATTTACCTCCAGTGTAGAATCACTGTCATACTCCTGCTCATAGACTGACTCGGTCTCTGACATGACTTTGAAAAGAAGATAGCTGGAATATATATGCTGATGTATAAACTGTGTGTACAATTGACTGTAAACTATTCTTTGCTCTAAAAATTTTGTGACCAAGGGGACACAGATGCACAAGGGAATATTAGGAAAGGGAAAACATTAGGGAATTAGGGACTTTGGAAATAAAAACAAGGGAATTACGGAAGGAAAGGGAAATGAAAATCTTGAATTTTGGGGTTTTGGGATGTTAGGTAGGGATAATGTGTTTCTTAATAGAGGTGAGGGACTAGGATTTGAGGGATTATAGTGTAGGATTAATGAGGGAATTAATGGGGAAAAAATAATGGTGAATTTGGGGATGGGAAACAAAGGGAAATGGGGAAAAAATCACAACCTTGGTTACACTCTGTTTTTGAACCCTACAGCAATTTTTTACATTCAAACCCTACAGATCTTTTCATTGACAAAGGAGGGCTTTCCAACTTGGATTTCTAAGGCAAACATATCATGAACCCATCACATTAACCTTTAAAAACCAAGAAAAGGTAATGGATATGAGCCTACCTGCAAATTTGTGCGGAGAGGATGCGAATTGATGCTTTTCCAAACAAGTTTCGGGCTCCAAACCCAGTGCACCGCGCGCCTCACCCAATGCGCCGCGCGCCTCTGATGCGTCGCGCGCGTGTATTTTTACACTGTGGCTTTGTGCCCAGTGCGCCGCGCACCTAGCCCAATGCGTCGCGCGCCTAGAAACTGCTCCAACTTCCACTCAAACTCACAATTTCGCTTTGGAACAATCTTCTTCACTCCTGGCATGTGCAATGAGTTGAAAATGTAGTGAAATATCTTTATAAAGACTCCCTTTTGATTTTTGCTTGGTCCATAACCCATTTTGTAATGTTTTGTCGTTGACACTTTTTCAGGATTAATAGACTTCTGACCTTTTTGGTTTCCTCCTTAAATTTGGTTGAAATAATGATTTTCTTTGACAATTTTTTTTTTTTGCAGGGATAGCTGTGATATGATCTGGAAAAGGAGACCAAGGCTGCGCCTAGACATTTCAAGGACTGAAATTTTTGAAAATTTATTACAAAAATGAGATGACGAATTCTCTTCAAAACAGAGTTTTGAAGAGAAGTCCTAATTTATCTATATAATGATAAAAATTATTGAGGTAACCATCTATTGAGGACATCCCTCTGGCCTGCTAGTCTTCTTAGACTTTGCAAAACAAAATTGACTCAACCCTAGACCTAATGATCGAGAACACTTGTCATGACCTAGAAATTTGAAACAGGACTGTAAATGACCTTTCAAGATTTGTTTTTATGAATAGACCTGAACCAACAGTGCCAAACATGAGGGGAATGAGTGACACAAACCATTCCGTCAGAGTTATGGCATGCCTAACAAAATGCAACTGATCGAAACTAATGGGACACCTAAACATGAAATGCAAAAAAGAGCTTTGATCTCTGACGGAGGGATAACTAGACCGACTCTAACATTGGCTCCAATGGGGATGGTAGCTCCTTGGAGATGCCAAGAACCGCAGATATCTGGGAGAGCAGTTAGTGCCTTCATCCATTGGGCAATGGAGTCAAAAACTCAAACTAAAATGCATGACTAAAAACTGATGACTCGGACGACACAAATTGACTCTCACTTAACTAAAAGCTGACTCAATACTTAAACACAACCGACAAACTGGAAATGATGTTCAAAGTGGAGCTTATTCATCAAAACCTACTCTAACAGTTTCATTCATCACCTGATCAAGTGAAATGAAACAACCAATGCAACCAAGTAATTATTTCATCTGCTGTTCGAATTTTCCGCAAGTGCTCACTTATGAACAACAAGAGAGAACTACTGAAAGGCAACTCCCATGACAACTTGGAAACAGATCCGTTGAATGATATGGATCCTCTTATCCGCCTCCAAAAACACTGCATAAGGATCTTGAAATTCAAGCACACTGGAACTTAGCTCATCTAATGGATTACTTCTCGTTTCCTCATACCATGAATGCAAACTTTGATCTGAGCCTTGTGACGAGACCTCTGCTGAAAATGACAAATTAACCGGCTGCCGGATCAAATTCATATCAACACATGTTTCAAGCTCACATGTAGTCAATGGAGAAAGACTTTGACTGCAAACCTCATCCAAAACATCAGCTATTGGATCATGAAAAACTTGAAAAGGCTGCTGCAAACCATTTTCTATTGGTTCCAATGTGATTACATGATTGCCTACATGCTGCTCATTTTTTTCTTGAGAGATTTTACAAAGATTCAGCCTTATAAACTGAAATGCTTCGAAACAAAAGGGTATAGAATCTTCCTGCATCATCAAATCATGTATTTCATCTTCCACACCTTCATCTGTAATCTTCCCTTCAATTTCATTTGGTGGCTGCAAATCTAATGCTACAGGTTGCTCAAGAATTTGGTTACCTATCTCATCCTCAACATTAACACTGAGAGATTGCTGATTTGTTATAGGTTGTTCATTTGAAGATTCACTATGCAATCTACCCTTCAAAAACTGAAATGATTCAAAACAGAATGGTACGGAGTCACCCTGAATCATTAAATCATGTGTGTCCACTTCCAAGTCTTCAGCTGCAACTTGACAATCAATGGCTTTCGGGGGTTGCAAATCTGAATATGAGAAGTCTTGAACAAAAATTTCATTGCTCTCAAGATGATTCAAATCAAGACTTGTTGACATTTGATTTCTGATTGCATGCTAGTTATCTCTGATGAACTGAAACGAATCAAAACAAAATGGCAAAGATCCTTCACTTACTTCAAACTTTGATGCACTTTCCTCATCATTGTCATAGCTGATATGCATCGATTAATCACTGTATTCGAGCTGCTGAAAGTGAACTTCTTCCTCCCACAAACTAGTTGCTTGTTCGTCTGCAATAGTAGCTTCTGTTTGGAGAACATAATCATCATCATACTGATCAAACTGAGGCAAATCATCAGTATAAAACATATCATCAAGCATGCAGGTCATATCAATATTTCTTTCTTCACCAAGGTGATCTACAAAACAATCATTATCAGATCTATGACAACTAGGATAAGAAACAAAATGTTTTGGAGCAGCAACTTGTTCTTCTTCAATCAGCGAGCCATGAGCTAGAACATCATAATCATTCCTTGCGTTGATCTTGTCCATCATCTTTTCCACTGCACTTACCAAAATGTCAAGTTTCACCTCTAGAGATTTTGATTCGACCGGATCTATGTTTTTCATCTCTTCTTCTTTCAACCTTGCCCGTCGGATCAGCAGATGCACCTCTACATTCACTGCACTGTTTTGCATCTCATGAAGCATTGCAATATCCCTTTCTCTCAGCTGAAACTCCATCTCTGGATCAAAGGCACCTGGATAGTGCAAGAGAGCAGATCTAGGAGTAGGCCTTATATCAACTGGCATCGAATAATAAACTTGGTTAAATCTAGCTTAAAACTGTTGTATTGTCTCCCCTGGCAATCTTTTCAGCTGATTATACTCTTCTATAATCAAGAAAAGGTTCTGTCCGATCATCCACCTGTCGAGAAAAACTTTGACAAACTACTGGAAATCTGAGATGCTCGCATCAGGCAGGGTTTTGAACCAACTCTTGACTTTGCCTTGCAAAGAAAGAGCAAAAAGCCCAATACTAACATCTTCATCATCAACTTCAAAAAGATCTAGAAAAGACTCAAAATTCTGCACATGTTGCTCAACGTTGACATTCTTACTTTCACCATCGAACCTCAGCAAATATAGATCATAGTTTTTGGGGAAAGCATGAAGAACCGAAGGTAAAACAAGAGGTTTATACCGATCTGGAATTTTACAAGGTGTAGGAGTATGTACAACAGGTATAGAATCAGTCTTGGTCTCTTGAGTTTCATCAATCTGAAGATGGTCATTACAAAATTTAGAAAAAAGGTCTTGATCAAGCTCAAAGGTATGCAAATCTTTGGTATTCACAATCTTCAAAGCGAAAGAATCAACTACAGGCCGAGGATCTCTTCTCAAATACAGTATACTTTGCAAAGTCTTCTTGACATTCTTGGGAAAAGAGAAGAAATAATTTATGAAAAAGAACAAAATGTCTTGGATGAAATTCCAACTTGAATACCTGATCTGTCCATGTGGTCCTTTCATGTTTTTGCTGGTTGGGATCATCCTCCAGTGGAGTCTTTGAATCTGATCTCGAAAATGATTTAGAGTCACCAGGTGAATGATTTCATCCTTTCAAGTGTCTGATTGATGTCCACCATCAACCATCAGATCTGAACTTGATACATGTACTGGGGTGAAATGCAAATGAAATGCTTAATTCACAAGCTCACGAAGATTGACTGAAGCAGCGTTTATCTACTTGCACTCCGTCTAAGACTTATGAGACAAACACATCAACCCACAAACAAGTTTGTTCTCCCCAGTATGGTTGCCAGTATTTTAGCGCTTGAAATTTCACCTCAGGCTGAAAAAGGCAAACCTCAAGGCAACATCAAACCATTTAGCCTCGTAGCTAGTCCTACGGGGCAGGAGAAGGCTCTCTCCGGTAAATCTCAGTAAAATATTTAATGGATGAGATGACCAATAGGGTAACACTTATTTTAGGCTAGTAAACTGATCAAAAGGGTTGATTTGTGGTTTTTAGGGTTTTTGGTGGCAAATTGAGGGGATGGCAATTTTGGGTGTGGGGATTGGACACAGTTTCTGCAGGGGGTTATTTGGGGCGAGGTAGGAGACAATATTGATTCCTTTGATTGAGGTGGATGATTAGGAATGACAGGTGAGGAGTTAAGGAGAGCAAACAATAACTTTTAATTCTCCTTAAACAGTAGAAAACATTGAAATTAAACAAACTTAAAAGCCGAGCATGACAGTCATGAATTCTTACTTTAACACTTTGTTTTCTTAATGTACAGAAGGAAAAGAAAGGAAATGATTTACATAACACACTTACAGGTACATAGAGAAGCACACCATCAATACATGTAACCACAAGAATCCCAAAAAGGATTGCAAAACCCTGGTCTTCCTTAGCCAAAAATTGCAGAGATATAGTGAAATAATACAATGATAGCTTCTCCCTCTAGAGTCCAACCTTCCAACCCCTGAAAATGACTAAGAAAATACATAATATAGGCAAGCTAACACCTTTCCTTGCCACTAGGGGTCGAGCTCATCCTTCTAGGAGTTGTTTCAACCAATTCTAAACTGAGCACTAAAATCTAGGCAGTCAAAACAACTTGCCTCTATAAGCTAGGAAACCAATTCATTCATTAAATGTTTGCTATTTCATGAATGAATCTTCTAGAATATGTAAATAAGTGTCATGTCAACATGAAAATACATTAATTAAATAAAATAGGGTGAAAAATCCCATCCCAAGTCAAAATTGGTCAAAGCTGGGCGAATTCCTGAGCTGTAGATGAATTCCAGTGAAAACTGTCCAACGGGTCGCGCCCTCTTCCTGAACGGGTCGCACTACTTTGGAGCTGATTTTGAGGTACTTCCAGGTGTCCAAATGAGACAAAAGGGGCTTGTTGGAAAGGTCTAGATGTCTACTTTCCAACCCAAGTATAATTTCTGAATTTGGTGATCATTTGCCCCTCCAAAATTGCAATCTCCCAAGACTGCTTCTTGTGTGTCAAAAAGGTGGCAGAAAGTCATTTTTTGCTTGTTTTTTGACTTTCTGGAGGCCCAAAACTTCGCCAAATCTCTAGTCCTTTGATGAGAATGTGTAACTTTGCATGAAAAATATGGAAATGCTGAGTTTTTTCAAAATGGAGTTTCCGGGATGAAGGGTCTCACAGGGGGTTAGACCCGTTAATGGAGAAAACCTGTAAATTGCCTGAAAAAACCAAAATTTACCCAAAATGCTCAAAATTTCTTGGGATTGGTGCTGTAGCTAGGCTATTTAGTGCCTTGGTCCTTGAGTGAATCCTTGGCCAAGATATGGAGGGGATCGGGCCTCTTTCTCCGTTTTAGTGCCTCGGTCAACCGCCTTTGGAACATCTTCATTTTTGCCTTGCACACGTGCATTCTCGCCCAATAATGGTTCTTCATGTTTCTTAGCAATTTCTTATCTTGGTTGGCCTCAGCCAACAGCCTCTCTAAATGAGCATTGAGCCGGATAAGCATAGCCTCTCAAGAGATAAAATCCTCCCATGGGATACCCTGTTGTTTTGACTGTTTGAATGTTGTTTCAACTGTTTGAGATGTTGTTTCAAGGGGACAAATAGCACAAGGGAAATGTTAGGAAAGGGAGACTTTGAAGGGAAATTGGGAAAAACATATGAAATAGGGATTTAAGGGAAGGAATCATGATATATACCCCATCACATATATATGATTTGCAAAGGCTTTATGAGAGGTAGGGTTTAGGTTTAGTTTCTTGATTTTTAGGGATAGGGGTAGGGTTTAGGGCTTTTGATATTTTTTGGTAGGGAGAATGAATAAAATGATGAGGGAGGTGGAAATAGGATGTAGGGAAAAAGTGGGGGTATAGAGGATAACCTTGAAAACAACAAGAAAAACCCTAGTTCAACCCACACTTTGACATTTTTGAGCAAATATGCATTGGATTCATTAGTTCAAAATGATTGGCTTTAAACCACATTCACATGCTTTTCACACTTTGGAAAACAATGTATTTTCATGAGGAGAAGCCTACTTGCAATCTTGAAGCAATCCAGGGTTGTTTGGCAGCTTACTGGCGAAATTTGGTGGAGGAATTCCCAACGGGTCGCTCGCCTCTGACGGGTCGCACCTGTGTAATTTTTACACTGCTGGAGGTGCCCTGACGGGTCGCACCCTTTTGCAGGAGGCGTTTGGAGGCCTTCCCCAACCCCAAATTGAGCTCATGATAGCTCATTGGAAAGCTCTTTGTGTCTAGTTATGATTTTACCCATCAAGAAAATCATTTGGAAAACCACGCTAGGAGAAAACTTGATTTTCCCAAGGTCACTACAGAGGTGCCCTTGATTCTCCTGAGGCAACGGTATTCTTTGACATTTCTCTCAAACCATGACACCTGTTCAAAACGTGAATGAGGCTTTTCTTCTTTGGCATGTTTTGGACACAAACCTCTCTCAGTTTTCCCAAATTCATCTTTTATTTCTCTCGAACATCATTTGAGTGCGACTTGTCCCGATGTGTGAAACAAGGAATTTTGTCGAAATGGAGCTAAATGAAGGGGATAGGGGGCTTCTAAATTCTTGAGGAAATTTTTGGGAGTGAGGAGGGATTTTGGGGAGCAGGGAAAAGTGGAATATCAGAGATTGAGTAAGGGGAAAGGGTCCAAAAGGGAAAAACACAGGCCCAACCTAGAAAATTGTCAGGTTGTAGCTAGAAACTAGGGTTTGTGGAAAAATGAGGAATTTGGCGGATCTAAGGGATGGGGAGTGTTTGATAAGGTACTTTAAGGATAGGGGAAGGTGTATGAACATCTGGATACAAGTTTTGCTGATGATTTGACCATCCAAGAGAAATTGGCTTCAAAACCCTAGGAGAGGGAAATGAACTTGCCAAGGCACAACTGAAGCATGAACAAGATGTAAAACGACTCATTAGACACTGACATGATAATGAAAACCCTATGAATGATGATAGACTCAGCTGAATAGTGACATAGATTGGTGTTTGGGCAACTTTGAAAAGAGTGAGAGCAAACCCTAGACCTAATGCCTAGTGACCAAATTTTGCTTGAAAACTTTTTGAAATGACAAAATTTGACCTTGACACTTCAAAATCACTTTGTAAGAGCATATTTGATCACTGGAGGAAGGCTGGAAAGGCTGACACTAACAGAAACAAAAACCAACCAAAAATATTTCCTTTCATGCCTCGTAGGAATAGAGATAATTCAGGAAATGTTTTGCCCAACACCCCCACTACTTCACACAGCCAGCCTTCTCTCTTCTTCGGTGGCTGCGATCAAGAAGAACCCTTAGGTGAACAACCAGACATATTTGAAGAACCTATAGGGGAAGAAGAAGAAGAAAACATTCCTCTGGAGCCAATGGTTGAACACAAAAATGTTAGGGGGAATGGGGAGAGAATAGAGGGTACCTTTCCTATTTAGGAGACCAATGGGGACACCAAAATGAAGAATATAAGCCCTTCCGCCCTACCTCATTTCCATAGTCTGACTACAGAATATCCTGACACCTTTTTGTTTGAGTTTGTTGTTATCTGTCAAACCTATGACTATGCAAAATATGAGCAAAAGTTGAAACTGTTCCCTTCTACTGTCAAGGATGCAACATTGTACTGGTTCATGGGATTACTTGGCAATACCATCACAACTTGGGCTTAGATGTAGAAAGCCTTTAACAACAAGTATCAAGATGATTGTAGGTCAAAAGATACTAAAGAAGAAATTTTCCGAATGACTATAGGAAGTGATGAGTCCCTGGAAGACTATGAGGAGAAGTTCCAGCTCAGTTACAAAAGGGCTAGGTGTACACTTGACCCTGAGTCTCTGAAGTTGGTCTTGCCTAGGGGAATTCGGGAAGATATTTTAGACACCCTCCATATACTAAATGGGGGAGAAATCTACCAGCTATCCTACGAGGACATAAAGACTATTTTTAGAAACCATTCTAGAGCATCCAGAAAGAAAGGTAGGGGGAGTCAACCCATAGCCAATACGTCTTCCTCTAACTCATCCATTAAAGGAGAAATTGGAAACATGCTGGAAAACTTCAAGAGTGAGATGTTGCAGACTCTTGCCATGCAAATGGATACCTTGCATATCAAAAGGAAACAAGAGGAAGCATAGAGGGCTTTGGCCATTTTTTTCCCTAGGTGCACCAGGAGGTATCCTAGGAATGAATGCCCATTGAACTCTATAGAAGTTTATTCAGTCTGTGAAGAAAATCATTCCATAGACAAGTGTCCTTCCTTACCTGGACTTAAAGCTGTATATCAAGGGGCTAAGGGGGTCACTAAACAACTCTATTACATAAACCAAAGCAGGCCGCATGGACCTAGACCATATCAGCAGAGGATGCAAGGGACATCTCAGGCATACTACAACCCTAACCAACTCACTTCCATACCTTCTTGGGGCCCCCCTACTCATCCTTCCTGGTCCACGCCTCCTCCTTGGTCCTTCACATCTCCATATCATGCCCAACCAACCACCCATTCATTTCAATCCTATGCTCAGCCGCAACCTCAGTGGAATGCGTCTCATCAGGGGTGGAGGCCCCAATACAACTCTCCTCCCGTTCTTTTGCCTCCACCACCTACCCAACCACAACCGTTACCCCCTGCTCCACCAAAGCAACCCCAAATGCTTGCCCAGCCAAATATAAACCCGAACAACAGACAGGCTCAACAAGTGTATAGTGGGGAACCATCATGCCCGAAATATGTTGTGGAGATTCAATAAACTAACTTGCGATCTAAAAAAGTTCTCTCAGATAGCCAGCCTCCACCCAGGGAGGTTGAGGAAGATAAAGAGGAAAGCGAACCTAAAGCAAATCCACCCTTTCCTGAGACACTATCCGCAACAGTCCAGCCTACCCCAGAAGAAACTGAACTCCTGGGAGAATTGAAACATTCATGTGTGAAGATACCACTTCTCCAAGCCATTCTAGACAAGACCTGGACACATATTTGGAGGCAGCAAGGTTGGATGAAGATCAAGATTTTTATGTGGCTGGTTCATCATAAGAAAATATTGACTTGGGACAATATTAGGAGAAGGGGAATTATGGGGCCCTCTAGATGCTAGCTCTATGAGGAGCAAGAGGAGACAATGGAACATATTCTCAATAGCTGCTCTTATACTACCTTGCTATGGGATTCGTTCTCTTCAATTTCCCAACTATCTGACAGGGACAGAGGAAGTATCACAAATACCCTAAACCACTGGAGAAAAAACTTCAAGGAGAATGAAGTCCTAAATTTGGCTTGGGCCTTCACACCCTGCTTTATTATCTGGAATGTTTGGAAAGAAAGAAATAAAATAATTTTCAAGAATGGTAAGTCTTCAGCACAACATCTTCTTGACCTTATCTTGAAACAGAGCAGAGAGACAGTTAGTTCTATTGTTAATAATATCCCCTCGAATCCCCCCTCACATGAAGAACAGAGAATTCTTAGGCTTCTGGGATTGCAAGGGATAACTCCTCAATGTAGAAATTTTGAATAATTTAACACATATTCAACAGAGATTACCCTGATCATGTACTATTGCAGAAAACATACACAATACATAAACTCCTCTACGTTGATCATCAATATAGCAGCATCAATAACAATAAAACATCAAGAGCATTCACACATTAACACAGTATGTATCCCGGGGAAAGCATCTCGCTAAAAACCCCAACTATCTGTATATTAATGATTGAGTCATGTAACATTACACAGCATAATACTTCTCACAAGTATCTCCACCTCTGTTACACACAATACAGCTCAGATCTGAATCAATCACTGGCTCAAATCTCCTTCGCTGCTTGCCTGCCTCCGCTGCTCAATACCTTCTCAAGAACTGATGATAATTCCAAGGCAACCACGTATTTACTTGGAAAAATCACGTGAGCACAAGCTACAATGTGGGCAAATACGTGGGCAAACTCATTGGCATACTCAATCCCTTGATTGTGCAAGATCTGATGCACAACTATAGTCACAACTGATAGCAATCTGATTCTCTAACACCTGTCCCTGCTGAACTGAACATGCACTGACATGCAACTGAGTTAACTGATGTATTCATTAGTTGTATTATGAGTTAATAACTTGTGAATTAATTAATAACTAATTCACCCAACTCATCTCTAGTCTATTTGCCAGTTAGACTAAATACAACCAGTTTAACAAAGCTAAACTGAACACAACTCCATCAACTGCACCTCCAGTCCACTAAACTCAACTCACTTGAGTTCTAACTGAAGTCCTGCATGCAAATATTAGTCATCCCATAGGTAACCACGTATTTCCTTCTGGGATCTGCATGTACCACATCCGTAGCTCATCCTGAAGTGCTCCAAGAGAATAAGACAAAGTTTATAGTCTAAATATTATTATGAGCTAATAATATTTGACTGTTCTATATTTAGACTGAGCAGTCACTCCGCTGTGGTCTAAAAATAGAAGTCCATCTATTTTTTCCAACTTGATCAATCATCCATAAACAGCAACCTGCAATCCATAGACATGATCCATATGTCTAAAAATAGACATAGTCTAAAAATAGACTTGCGCCAAAAATAGCCTGCGGGCCCACTTAGTGAAGGCGACTCTTTTCACTAAGCTCCATCATCTTGTTGCAATCTCAACACTCACCTATATCCTCGTGCCAGAACAAAACTCCTTAGTAAGCCGAGATAAGGTTTGAGCTATAGCAAAGCTGTGATTGGCAAAGCCAGAAACGCAAATGCCTCGGAGAGTCGCCAGTGAGGGCGGGGTAGTTACCCAACAAATTCTCAAATTAAACGAATCGTCGGATCAACTCCTTGATCAATGGCATACACACAACAACGTGTCTCTGGCGAGAATGCCAAGTATTTTGGAATAGTCTAGAACTTCATATTAAATTAAGTTATAAAGTTTTAGGTTTGACCATTATTAGAAGAATTTTTAACTTATGAATATGACCTTAGGTCCATACACATGACAACATTATAATATATAAAAAAATAAGAGTTTGTGCCTTCAAACATTACATGTAGAACCTTAAGTATAGGAAAATTATGCTTTTTAACATTTTGCTTGAGAAAACAAAGTATTTAAATCTTGAGAACATGCAATAGAAAATCTATTTTTTAGAACTTTTGCTTTTGGTAGGAAGTGGTTGTTACATTGTTTTAGTGGATTGAAGTGGAAGCACAAAATATTGCTAACTCTAGATTATTTTGGATTCAACTTTGTAATAATGGAGGTTTTCATTGTACCGGACTAGATGAATTGGTAATTGAGCCAATTTCATACTTGTGTAACATAGAATTGATTCCAACTACTATCACTATTCTTACATAGGTGTCTATATATGTCTCTTCTGCAAAAACAGGTAAATTGGGGGATTTGAATCTCTAATTTCCTGATATAGCACTTCATTTTCACCACCATCGCTAATTAAATTACAATTAAAGATTAAAACAAAAATTACTATATTAAAATATAATTTATTTTAACTATATATCCTATTAATAAATTAAAAAAAAACACTAACATTTTATTACAACTTGAATGATAAAGAGTATTGTTCCATATTAAGTTTTAAACTTCAAACAAAGACTACATATATAATCTATCCTCCAAAACCTACAGAAGACGAGTCCATGAGAGCACATCCTCCAAAACAAACATACGACTAGTCGTTGATAGCATCTGTCCATTGGCAAAGCATATTACAACATTATTCAAAATTCTATAAATAAAAATAAATCTAAATTATCAGAATAAGGAGTTTAGTCTTAAATCTAAATTATCAGAATAAGGAGTTATATAGATTAAAGAGTTCCATAGATTTATGTCAGATTTTAGGTATCAACTTAAAATAAATTTACCTCCACGATATCCATACATATTTAACCATGGTTCACTTCTCGTTGCAGACTTTTCTTTTGAAAAATCATCTACAATTTTCTATAGTTGTACAACAGAGAAGAACTTTAGAAAAGGTCCACCATAAGGTTGATTTAGAGATTGTAGATTTGATGTAAAATATATTGTAGTTTATTAGCTTATTAGCTTTGCATAATTGTGGCTACCTTGGCTCAAAATTGCTTTAAGAACAAAAAAATCATAAAAAATATACGAACAATTTTTAGTACCACTCACTCTCTCATAAAAGCCCAAGGCATTTACTTGTCCATTTAAAATTGTTTATTAATTATTTTCTTTAGTGGTTTGGAACGAAGTTTAAAATGACCAAATCATTTAGTAGTGAAGCCGATACCATTCTTGGTGTTGTACATGGTGAGAGAGAAGACATCTTAGTAGATTTGGGAATGTTTAAGAATTTGTTTGAAAGTTTTAGGAATGATAAGTAAAAAATTGTTTTGAAAGATTTGGGAATGCTTGAGTAAGAATTTCTTTTGAAATGGTAGAGAAATTAAATTTAATCTAGGAAATTGTTCTTATGGATTTATAGCTTTATTTAGGTAGTAGTTTCTATTATTTTAATTGGAAATAGTATTTGTATTATATAATTATTTTCATGGTTCATAACAAATGCATTAAGAATTATAGAGCTAATTCATCAAAATTTTCGAATTGTTTTCTCTTTTCTAATAGGAATACATGATTTTGCTAAGGAGAATCTACTTGAGCAATAAAAAGAGGGATTTTGTAGGTGAATACCTTACAAAAATGCCCAACAAAACACAAAAATGCACAAGACATAACGTTACTAGGGAATCCTTTTAATAGACTTCATTCACCATTAGGAAATTATAGCAAGCTTGATTTGGCCATTAATCTTTAATTCTCATAGCTTAAATTTACACTCTTAGTTAGTAGCATATTTGTCTACTTTTATGTTGAAGTCTCTTAGGACGTGGTAATATGCTTTGGATGATATCCTTTATAGTTTTCCTAATTCTTTTCCAGATGTTTGACCAAATGATGCAAGGTTAGAAGAGAAGCTCCCATAACCGTAAGTGTTTCCACCTAGTAATCTTTGACTAACAAAAGTATCTAGTAGACACCATATATCTCTGCTTGATTATTTGTCATATGACTAAGACCCCATGCCATACTTGAACACTTTGTCCTTATCAAGGTCATAAAGTACCATGCCTCCCCTGGTGGTGGCCTCTATTACAAAGAGCTTATGTGACATATTTCCTATGGTTGGTGTAGAAAATTTGTGATAGGTTAATCGGATAATGTAATATAAATCAAAGTAGAATACTATAACCTACTTCTATTATCAATTTGCATAAGCTTAAAGACCGAGCTGAACAATATAACCAGAAGAAGAAGAATCAATGGCACAATACATATGAAAATACTTTGGGGAAATTCTCAGCTAAAAATCCCACACTATTGTATTATCATACATGGTGGAAATACATAGGAATTATACAAATCCTTAGCTTTCACAGCTAGCGAGCTCTCAGTACAATCCTCAGAGATTCTCACAAGCAATCTTGGCTTCTCTCCAGCCTTCCTCTCTTCCCTCCAAGCTCCTATTTCCTTGCGTTGTTCTTTGTGGATGATTAGCCTATTACCAAGTGGAAAATCAAGCCTTCAAAACTGCGCAATCCTCAAGGATGAACCCTTGACTACATGCATGAGGTTTCTCCATGAGAAAACACATGCAACTGATAGTACCATTCTCCTTGAACATTAATCTCAATTGGTTCTTTCTTAGAATAGACATGCATGAGTTTCTAATGAGGGAATCTTCAGTTAACTAGAGTAGCACTAGTTGAGTGCATTAATGCATCAATTGTCTGTTAACTCACTATTAGTTCCTCAAACAGTTTGGAACTAATTTAACTGAACTTAACTCAGTAAACTGAGTTAACTAATTACAATTCAAATATAACTCAATCTTATCTCCTTAATTTAAGGGATAACTCTTGCATGACTTCATAAAGACTTCTAACTTTAATTTCTCCAACTAATTAATTTAAAATAAATAAACTAATTATTTCCAAGTAGCTATTAAGACTAAATTCTATTTTAATTCACAATTTAATTCAAGGAAAAATTAAATTGGAATATTCTTGTTTCCATATTTCAACACTCCCTCTCAACAAGAAAGGGATTATCTGCCACCCTGATCCTGTCTCTATGGAACTCGAATTTACACTTTGACAATGTGTTGCCAAAATGTCAGCATCTTGCTCCTATGTCGAAATATACTGCAGCAACATGATCCTCTCGACCTGTGAAAAGCCACGAGCGACAAATATTTCCTAATGCTTCTCCACACTACCATCAACAAATTTCTTTACCTTGTAAAGCCAACGAGAACTCACAACTGACTTGTTCTCCAGTATTGGAACCACATCCCAAACATTGTTACGAACTATGGAGTCATACTCCTCCAACATAACATCAACCCAAATCGGCTACTGCACTACTTCCTCAAAGGAAGATGACCTGGTCTCAACGCATTCCCTAGCAAGGGCCATGTATCCAATGTACCACTCAGGTAACCTCCTCTGTCTGCGCTAAGAAGATGGTGCTCCCACATTCTCTCTTGCATCCTCCAACAATCTATTAGCTTCTCTTGTGCACTTCCATCCATCTTTGGAAGACTCTCCTTGAGTGGATGTATCCACTTCTGGAACCTCTGCATGCGGCTGCTCCGCATCAGTGTAAGGCTCCTCTTCCTTAGGAACCAACAGTTCCTGCACAACCTGTAGTTGGAGCTCCCTCTCAAGGGAAACTTGCATGGCCTTTTGCTCATCAAACTTGAGATCTCTGCAAACCATTGTCCTCCGACTAGTAGGCAAGTACAACCAATAGTTGTGAGGTGTATTAGTGTACCCCAAAAATATCCCAAACTCTGTGTCGGCTCAAGCTTCTTCCGTGCATCCTTTGTCACATGGGAATATACCGATGAGCCAAAGATCCTGAAGTGACCCGCATCTGGTCTCATACTGGAGAAATATTCCTCTGGTGTCTTCATCCCAAGTATGCAATGTGGGCTTCTATTTTGTAAATAGACCGCTGTGTTACATGCCTCAACCCACAAGTGAAGTGGTAGGCCTTGTTCATGCAGCATTGCCCGTGCTACCCCTACAATAGTTCTGTTATTCCTTTCAGCCACCCCATTCTACTATGGGTTATAAGGTGTTGTCAACTCTTGTTTAATTCCTTCCGCTACATAGAAGTCCTTAAAATCTTGAGAGACATATTCTACGTCGTTGTTGCTTCTCAAGGCCTTGATCTTCTTCCCTGACTCTTTCTCAACCAAAGCCTTGAATACACAAACTTTGTGAAAGTTTGGTCCTTCTTCTGCATGAACTAAATCCAACATTCACGAGAATAGTCATCAATGAAAATCACATAATACCTTTGCTTCGCTGTGGATGCCATCGAGAATGGTCCACACAAATCAGTATGAACTTGCTCTAAGATAGCCTCTGCTCAACTGTCTTGATCATGAAAGGAAAACTTGGTGTACTTTCCCAAGGTACAACCTTTGCATGTGTCAACTTGCTCAAGTTTATCTTTGGGAAGTCTTGTAGATATCTGCTGCATTATCTTCAAAAACCTATGATGCAAATGGGCCAACCGCCTGTGCCACAACTCGCCAATGTCTTGGATTTGCACCAATTCTGCTTTCGTACGCAATGCTGGACAATCATCTACTTCTATTTTATAGATATTCTTCACCCAAATCCCTATCCTCTTGGTCTGACCCATGGCTATGTGTCTTAGGAATGCCTTTCCTTTACTGAAGACAACATCGTAGCCTTTGTCCTCCAACATCACAACTGATACCAAGTTCTTCTTCAGTCTAGGTACATACATCGCATTTGTCAAGGTGACAGGAGCTCCATGCTCCCTCTGAAAGGAAACTGTGCCCACTCTTAAAACACTATACCTTTTGTTGTCACCCATCTCTATGTGCATCTTGAGGTCTTTCTCCTCCAAGGCACTAATTTTTTTTTTTATCACCGGTCATGTGGAATGAGGCTCCACTGTCAAGATACTGGACACAACCCATCATCGATGACACCATGCATGCGATGAGGGTAAAGACCATTTCGAACTGAGAGGCTAATGCCTCACCTTCTAATCCTTTCGAGGATCACTTCTTGGAATTATTCGATGGGCAATTAGTCACATAATGTCCCATCTTGTGACAATTAAGGCATCTTACTTTAGACATGTCACCCTTCTTCCCTCCATGAGAAGAATTCAATTTTAAATGGGAAGACTTCCCCTTCCCTTTCCTCGCCTTACTTGCAAAGGCCAGATTTTCTTCATCATTATTCTTACATGAAGAACCGTCTTGTGTGCTTCTCCTGATCTCCTCCTGCATAAGATCTGACCATAGTCATTCCCAATCCGACAGTTTCTCCCTTCCATTCACAGAGTCCTGGTAGCTATTGCAACTCTTTGGAAGGCCAAGGAGAGTGAGGCTCACCATATCATCATCGACAGTAGTTATTCTGGCACTACCAAGCTCATCTCTACAGGTGGTGAGCTTGTTCAAATATGTGGAAATAGTATCACCCTTCTCCATCTTGATTCTTCAAAGCTTATCCTTGAGCGCCAATTTCCTCTAGTCACTACTGTTTTGGTAGAGGTCCTTCAATGTCTTCCACATTGAAAATGGAGTATCCTTCCCATGGAGACTCGAGACAATATGGTCTCAAACTCCCTCAAGGATAATCTATCTCACCTTCGCCACACACTTCTTCCACTCAGCCAAATCTTGTGCATTAGTTGAAGATGGCTTCGGGATTTCTTGATCAATGAATTCCTTCAAGCCATTGTCTTCTAAGACAACCTCCATTCTATCTTTCCATGCTATGTAATTCGAGCTACCTCCCAAGGCATACTCGAGTCTCAAGCCATAGAATGCCATTGGCCAACCTTGAAGTATGATATGAATTCGATTTGCACCTGCAACCCCGAACTTCAAACTTCGAAGTCTCTTCTCAGTATACTATTCACAACTCTGATACCATGTAGAAAATATGTGATAGGTTAACCCGATAATGTAATATAAATCAAAGCAGAATATTATAACCTACTTCTACTATCAATTTGCGGAAGCTTAAAGATCGAGCTGAACAAGATAACCAGAAGAAGAAGAATCAATGGCACAATACACATGAAAATACTTTGGGGAAAGTCTCAGCTAAAAACTCCAAACTATTGTATTATCATACATGGTGGAAATACATAGGAATTATACAAAGCCTTGCCTCTCACAGTTAGCTAGCTCTTAGTACAATCCTCATAGATGCTCATAGGTAATCTTGGCTTCTCTCCAACCTTCCTCTTTACCCTCTAAGCTCCTATTTCCTTTCTTTGTTCCTTGTGGATGATTAGCCTATTACCAAGTGGAAAACCAAGCCTTCAAAACTGCGCAATCCTCAAGGATGAATCCTTGATTGCATGCATGAGTTTTCTCCATGAGAAAACACATGTAGCTGATAGTACATTGTCCTTGAACATTAATCTTAACTAGGTCTTTCTCAGAATAAACATGCATGAGTTTCTGATGAGGGAATCTCCAGTTAACTGGAGTAGCACTAGTTGAGTGCATTAATGCATCAACTGACTGTTAACTCCCTATTAGTTCCTCAAACAGTTTGGAACTAATTTAACTAGACTTAACTCAATACACTGAGTTAACTAATTACAACTCAAATATAACTCAATCTTATCTCCTTAATTTAAGGGATAACTCTTGCATGACTTCAGAAAGACTTCTAACTTGAATTTCTCCATCTAATTAATTTAAAATAAATTAATTAATTATTTCCAAGTAGTTGTTGAGACTAAATTCGATTTTAATTCACAATTTAATTCAAGGACAAATTAAATTGGAATATTCTTGTTGCCATATTTCAATAGTTCGGTGGAAATTTCTTTGCTTGTAACCAATTTAAGGATAATTTGAAGAAATATGAGTACTTTTGTGTTATTTATTAATAGGAAATATTTTATTATTTTATTATGAATGGTTGCTTGTTATTTTATGGTTGTTTCTTTTTAAATGTATTTTAATTTACTTTATGTGAGATGAATTGGATTGGATGACTTACATTCTTAATTAAAATATCATAAATTTTAAGTTTTTTGGAATTGTCTAAAATTTTTGTATTGGACTACATGTATGATGAATTGGGTACATTACAACCCTTAGCAACTCCTCTAACATATCATATAACCTAAGGAATCTGATAGCCACCATCAATCCTAGGGCTCTTATCTCTTTGAAAGGAAGCCAATACCACTTCTAAATCTTCCTTAGATACTTTATCAACAATGCAGTCTCCTCCTTTCCTTATAAAACTAGGGAAAAATGAGGTTAACTTTACAGCTTCAACTATCTTGATTCTTTTAAACTCGTTTTAAATAATTTTCAAATATGATACCCTCATGTGATCTATCTCCTTAAAATACTTATCTTTATTCCCTTTCCACTTTTCATTTATTCTACGATATCTTTTGGATGGCTAAACTAATTATGGAAGAATCTAGAATTATCATCCCCATTGTCTAACCAAAGAAAATTTATTTTTAGTATCCTTTAGGCTTCTTGTTTTCGGTCAATTTCCTATTGGTATCTTACAAATACCTAAACCTTGGCCTATCATTTTCATTACCTATATCCTCCTCAATATATAATAGATTATGCTCCTTTTTATTCCTTTGAGCAAAATCCCGCTTTATAATGACACATTTAACCTTTTTTAGGTTCATTCACATATGGATTCCATCTGATTCTTGTGAAGAGGAATCATATCTCACCCATTTCAGATTGACTATATTAATAAACCCTTCATCCCTTAGCCATTGTTTATTAAATTTGAAAGGAATATTAGGTTTCCCATATTCCCTTTTCATTTTAAAAATGATCAAAAGGTGATATGAATCCCCCCATTATGTCAACTTAGGATCCTCTTTTCTTTTGATCCTATACAAAAATTTCAAACACTAAAACTTTTCAATCCATTTAGCAATGTAATCTTGCCCCACCCAAATATTTTTCTAGGTTGGAGTAATTTTAATTATCTCTACATCTACCAACCCAACCTGATTAAGATTTTGTAGAAACAAGTTTGGAAGTGGGTCCTTCTTGATACAATTCCCTTAGCTTCAACTCATTTAGTAGTTGAATATATATCCTCATTAGTCAATAACTTTTCACCTTGAATCTATAAGCTACCAATCTAATTAATTTTCCTTAAAAGGGACCCTTTTCTCATAAGACCCACATAAATGGACAAAGTTGAAGACTTTCCCTAGCTTCAAGGAGTAAAGATCAAGGCCAATTCTTCAATTCAAGACAAGAGAGGTGGTCGATCTATGATATTTTTCCCTACGCCTAATTAGCGAGATCTTAAATATACTTTTAGAGTATAATCCAAAAAATTCCCTCTCCTTCCATAACTTTGAAAGCTCCTTTATAACTCTATATCTCTATCCCATAATTTATTGGATCGAAAGGATATACGACTTATGGAGATCCATAAGTCTTCTTACATTAATATTTTGATGGTTTTCCCAACCCCAAGATGTTTAAGGACAAAATAACCATTGGGGAACCCTCCCATGGGCATGCGCTATTGTAAGGGCCCATTTTATGTTATTTTTTAGGGTGAATACATGAAGATGGTTACACTTTTGGCCCAAATGTGGCAATGAAATTTCAAAAATTTACTCATTTATTGAATTGAAGCCCTCAAAATTCATATAAGAAATGTGAATTTTGATTCAGAGTAGAAAGAAAATTTATGGAGAATTATGTTGTCCTAATGATTTTTTTTCAAAAAAATGTAGTGTTGTGTAATCTGTCAATTTTCCATTAAATAAAATGCTTGTCCTTGCAAATTTTCACACGTCTTAAGAGGTATGTGTGTGTTCACGTAGATTAACTTAGTCTAAAATGTGTAATTTAATTATATTATATATATTTATATATATAATTATATATATATATATATATATATATAATTATATATATTTATATTTATTATATATTTTATATATTAATTTTATATATTATATATATTATAATTTGATCTACACGAGAAACTCAGTTTTAATGTTAAAACTTTATTTTTTTATGCAAAATTATATTTTTTATTATTTTTCAAAGTTAGCGAAGTAATATTTCAATTGTATTCCGCAGACATGTGTGTTTGCATAATATTCTTTTTCAAATGTTTAAATAAATTGAAAAACTAAGAGTAATCGTTTGAAAATGACCTGTAAATGAATATATTTGTATTTTTTTAGATTTTTTCTCTCTGTATAGTTAATGTTATTGATTTTTTATTCGATCCCTTTAAAATTTGTTAGGCCCCTATACTACTAGTGTAACCCCTTATTATTATTAGTACAAACCCTTTATTATATTGTTGTACCCATGTAGTCCCCATATTGTTACTATTGTGCCCCATAGAAGCCCACTATTGTTATTATTATGCCCTTACATTATTATTGTTATGTCGGCTCTAATTATATTATGATCCCTTAGACTCCTATATATAGAAAATAGGTATTTTCTTTTGTATCATTGAATTCTAAGGCATCGATATATCTTTTCTATCTTTTTGTGAGCTGGTTTCATAACATTTGGTATCAGAGCTGTGGATTCTAGGGTTTCACTGCTCCAAACAGGTCATCGTGGGATTTTCGCTATAACTATTTAGCTACGAAGTTTCAGAAGCTAAGAGAAAAACCCATTTGAGATAAAATCATTCTACACCTTGGCTTAGAATTTCAGATCCCGTCTCGCTATATTTTCAGAGATATAGTCTGAGGAAGTTAGGGTTTTTGCAGACTCCCGAATTCCATTCCAAACAGGTGACCTGGGAAAAATCGTCATAACATTCTCTCTGAGCATCGGATTGAAATTTCGTAAGAAGTTATAGAAAGAGGACGGATTGTAGTTTCTTGTGTACATTTCCTAGATCCAAAGGTTGAAACAGTGACACGTATCATGTCGTACAAGTTCGCTCTATGAAACTAGTCTATAATCAGGTCACCGTGGGAGATTTGGCATAACTCTTCCTTGGAGAATCCAATTTGGATTAGACTAGTGGAATTGGAAAGAGGACGTAAAGTTCTACTGCAAGTCACGATTTCAGAATTGGAAGATCTAAAATTACAGAGTTACAGTCATTTCAAGATCGAGCTCCTAAAATCAAGAAAAATCAATATGAGGAAGTTTGATGGCAAGGATCCTGTAAATTGGTTACTACAAATGGAGAAATATTTTGATGTCCATGGTGTACCACTATTACAAAAGGTATGTATTGCATCTAATTATTTAGGAACGAATCATTTTTTATGGTATAAAGGGCTTTGTTCTCGTAAACCACTTGTCACGTGGTCAATTTTCACGGAGGAAATGATAGCACATTATGAGGATACAAAGAGAAACTCCTTCTTTAGCCAATTGATAAATCTCAAACAAAAGGGTTCAATGGAATAGC
>APFE031383903.1:119263-132265 GCA_000404065.3 Pinus taeda | reverse complement strand
GTAAATGCTGATGGAATTGGGACCTCCTAGTTAAACTTGAGAGGAAAGATCACATACCTTTTGGTTTCATTGGGAAATGAGTGAAGCTTGTCAAAGTAGAGGAGACTTCTTGTCGGACCCTGGGAGGAGCTTGTACAGCATCAAGGCACAGGTTGTAAAGTTCTTCTTCATTTGAATTAATACAATCAGATTCATTTTTCTCAACAAATTGTCTTATGTGGTTTGTTTCGTAATCTCCTTGATCATTATGATGAATATGCTTTATGATATTGGCTTTTTAGGTGCTATTTAATTTGTTTGCTTGTTTGTGTTTGCAGAATTATACTTCAAGGAAGCTCATTTGGAGCGAGGAAGCGAGGCTTCCACAAACTTGCATTGGACACAAGGTAGGCCTAAAACACTTGTTTGCCTTTGTTTTTAATTGCATATTTAGAGAAATATAGTTTTTGATTGGCTTGCTTGTCACTAGATATCTTTAGATACTAGGAAGGTCGAGATTGTCCGCAAAATCGACTCATTCCGTGTGACAAAATGGCGACTCCACTAGGGACTTGATTTTTTCCTTGTTTTGACTTTGACCTGAGAAACTGTGTTTTTGTTTCTGTTTTTGGCTTGTTGTGTGTGGAATTGGGTGGATTTATTAGATCTAGGAGTATTTTTTGTTTTTCATAACTTTAGGAGAGGAACGCACCCTCAGCTTGCAACACAGTGTGGACTTATCCGCACTTTTGCTTTTCACACAAAGCATTCCCGCACCTGTGTGAACTGTGGGCGTGCGGACCCTGCTAAAATTTTGAAAACTTAAGATTTTCTCTTTAGTATTTTTAGTATTTGTTTAGATGTTGTTATCCCCTGCCTAGACCTACATGTGACTTGTTAAGAACTTTCCTTAGGTTAATTCCATTGGTGTTAGGGTTTTAGGTGAAATTCCTAGAAGTTTTGGTCGTCAGTCTTGATTTTCAATTTGGTCGTGTAGTAGCTCAGAGCTTAGAAGTTGTAGAAGCCTCAGATCAAGTTGGTTTTTACTGGTCTTATTATGAGTCTGACCATTTGCAAAATCTACCTTTGTTGAGGAATCCATCTTGTGTTTTCTCTTTGCGAAACTTCGAAAAGCTTGTGTTAAAAGTTTGGATTTCATTTTTAAAAAAGAAAACAAAATTGGTTGTTTTTTGACTAATTTGTGATTTTGGGCAAGTTAGTCCTTGGTTTGCATATAGCTGAGTAAAACATCCTTGAAAAAGACATCTTGTAAGCTTTTACTTCAAATAGTTTTTTATAGTTTATAGATCTCAAGATTTGCTTTGTCCATAGTTTTGAGTGTTTTATAAAAAATAAAAAAATCTCTTTTGAAAAAGTTTGTTTTTGTAGTATTTGAGCGTTTGAAAGAAAAGGAAATTTTGTGAAAATAACTAGTTGTCTCGTTTTGAGTGCATTGGAAAAGACAAAAACTCTTCTTTTAATTTGTTTGTTACGAAAAAATTGTGTTTACAAGCATTTGCATTCTCAACTCTTTCCTAGCTAGAAGTTCACTGAAGGGAAAACATTGTTTAATCATCTTAAGTGCATTTTTAGTGATTTCAAGTCGAGTCTTCACACCACGAGTTTCATCCCCGCACCTCTTGACTTAAAGAAAAACCAACAAAAATAACGCTTAAAGTAAAATCAATCTAGTAATATTTTTATTTCTAGGGCTCTATTACACCAACATAGCTTAGGCTAGTGTCTTGGAGTAGGGAGTAATTAAATCTCCAAGACAGTAAAACAAACAAGTAGTGTATCTTGCGGTAGGAAAAAATCCAAGCTGTTGCATCGATGCTCTGGGTAGAGCCTCCTCTTAAAGGAGAAGCAACGAAGAATCGTTCGCGAACGAGTGGGGAATCAATCCTTTCATGGGAATTGACCTAGAAATCACGTAATTAAAAACGTAAAACCTTGGATTAACCGATTGTCGAGGAGCCTGGGGTCACTTGTTGGTAAACCTTGGATTATGTCAAGGAGCCTTCAAGGGGATTGAGCTTGCTACTCTGCCCTTGCGTGCGTATCGGATCGTAGACTGTTCCCACAGGTATATTTGTTTCCATTGGTGACCATAGTGATCATATTCTATAGGGTTCTTCCTAAGGTGACAGTGATGGGAAGATCCCACTGTACCTGGAGTAGACGTTGGCTAGACTCACTTGGATTTTCTGGGGGGTTCTCTTCACTCGAGACGGTTTAATGGAGGAACTTGTGCCAGTCTATTTATTAAGCAGGTTGCCGGGGTAACTGTTCCAACCGCCATTTCCGTATTGAACTCTTCGATGTTGGATTTCATCACCAACTAGTGTTTTCAGTACAGAAAGTTACTGTTTGTGTGGTTTGATCTCCTAGATTCTTTAGGCGTGTGATTCAATTTGTTTGGTTCTTTAGAGGCTTTAGGTGGATTTCATTGAGATTTTACTTTGTTTTCGTGTGAAGTAGTTAAAATATTTAACTGTGGCTGAATTACCGAGGAAGTCCCGTAGACTTTGGGGCCAACCTCCTGATTTTTCACCAAGCCAGCCTGAAGGGCTACGAGCCCTTGTAACTCCTAGAGACAGTAGAGTTGGGTCACCTGAAGAAGGAGAGTCTTCTTTGGTGGTACATCCTGATTTTCAAGCTTTAGTAGCAGATTATAGTACACAGTCTGTTTCTGTTTCCGAAGTTACTGGTAGTGTTTCATCTACTAGTGATATAGGTGAAGAACCTGAAATATCTGAACCTGAAACTGAAATTGCTGCTACTCCAACATCGGGGTTTAACTCTCCAGCTTCAAGTGGTCATGGTTCACCCAGGGTAGAAAGAGTAATTACCCAAAAACTTCCTTCTGGACTAATAGCTATTGAAGAACTTGCTACTCCGAAAGAAAAAGAAGGCATCCCTATCCCTGAAAATCAACCTGTTATAGAGCTTAGGGAGTGTGAATCAATCTTTTACAGTCCACCTAGGAGCAGTGCTTGGTATCTTTCATTGACTAACTTTTTCGAAAACTCGGGACTAATTTTTTCACCACCTCGTATTTCTTATCACCCAACACCTAGGGGTTGCTATCCTCCATTAAATATGTCAAGACAGTCGTCCATGTTTTCTCAATCTCCGGAAGCCTTTTTGTACGACGGTCCTTCTGTTCCTGCTGGGTATCAGTCACTTTCTGGTACCTTTTCGGGAGCATCTCCTCAACCTATTGAACAAGGGTTATTAACTGGAAATAATGGTACTAAACCATTGAGTGTAGAAGATATTCTCATGATGTCGGGTACTATTTCCAATCCTCAACCTCAAGGTGGCCAGTCACCGCCTAGGGGGCAGCCTCAAAATCCTCAAGTATCTCCTGGGGGGCAACCTCAAGGTACCCAGTTTGTGCCTGGGGGGAAACCTCAAGGATAGTACATACCTACAGGACAATACGTTCCTCAAGGTCAACCCCAGACTCAATATGTACCTCAAGGTCAACCCCAGACTCAATATGTACCTCAAGGTCAACCCCAGTATCAATATGTACCTCAAGGTCAACCCCAGTATCAGTACATGGCTCAGGGTTATCAATCCCAAGGTCAGTACCCAACCCAAGGTTACCAACCACCTTCCGGTCAATCATATGTTTAAGGATATGGAAATGTACCGTTGAATTATCAACCCTACCCTCAACCCGGTTATGGTCTTCAATATTCTCAACCTGTTATGGGTCCGTACCCCAGGATGAACTTAGTGTGGGATCAATCTCAATCCCAACAGGTCTTGCAACCGAATGTACAATTGTCATCTCAAGCTGGACAACCCTTGGTTTCTGGTTCACCCTAGTAACCTGTCCATTCTACTATTCAAACTTCTGCACCTTCTGTATTTTCTCAGCTTGGGCCTAGTACTCTCTGTACTTCGCCTCAAACGGCTGCTACAACTGCTGCAACATCTGTTCAATCCACCCCACCTACATCTGGAGTATCGACAACTCTGGTTTCTACTGTTCCTGTATCAACTCCTCAGACATCTTTACCTCAGTCTGGACCCACGGTCCACACTTCAGTTCAGATGCCTGTAGGACAACCTGGTTCAATTACGGTTGTCACAAGTCAACCTCAATTTACTTATCAACCGTACCAGGGATAGTACCAATTCGGTTCTGCTGTGCAGCAGCCAGTCTATCAGTATCAACCGTACCCTGGGTATACATATCAACAACCTCAACAACCCCAGTACGGTCCGGTTAATCCTGGTTTCCCAGGAGGATATAATATCCCAAATGCAATTCCAATCCCTAGTTATCCTGGATATCCTCCTCCTGGGGCTAGTCTGACGACCCAGAGTTTTAGGGACCCTAATTGTCAGTTACCATTTATCGCAACTTTGGACTTTCCTGACTTGACGAACCTTACGAATGATCCAATTAACTCTCTTTCATTTTGGCCACCAATGCCAAATAAGTTGCCTAGTGATATTCCTAAGTTTGAAGGCAAATCAGGAGAGGACTCGTCGAACCATGTGATGACTTATCACCTATGGTGTGCATCTAATTCCATTTCAGATTATTCAATCCATTTAAGACTTTTCCAGCGCACTCTAATTGGTCTTGCGGCCAAGTGGCACATTGAGTTACCGCGAGCCACTTTTTATAACTTTAGTCAGTTAGCTACTTTGTTTTTAACTCATTTTTAGTTGCCAGTCAGATATGACAATGGCACAGAATTATTAACTTCGTTAAAGCAGTCAACTTCCACTTACATTTCAGATCACATTCATGAATGGAGACATCGACGATGTTTAGTGAAAGTTTTTACCCTGGATCAGATCTTAGCTGAATGGTTTGTAAAATCTTTATTGCCCAAGATCACTGAGGATGTAGCTAAGGCCGGAGTCATTACTGAGGAGCAAGCAATTGCTCAAGCATAGTACCTGGACTTAGTTTATACTCAGTCAGGTATGTTACACGAGAAAATCCCTGATCTTCCCAAGCAAAATCAAATCGCTGCAGCTCCTTCAGGGTCTCATGCCGTTGATGGTATGATTGGTACGGTTAATACCAAAAGTAAGAAGAAGTCTTCCAACATTTCTTCTCCTATCATAACCTTGCCAGATTCCCCGACAAGAGATTCTTCCGCGGAACTTTCCACTGATATTCATGTTGTAGAGTCATCTACATCCAAATCAAAATCTGGTGGTAAGAAGAAAGGGAAGAAGAAGAATAAAACAGATAAAAATTCAAAAGAGAAACCAGAAAAAGTGGAATCAACTGATGAGAAACGCAAACCTCGTTATCCTTGTCTCATTTGTGACAAAGAGCATTTTACAAGAGACTGCCCTCATTGTGCAGAGGTTGCGAAAATTGTCAAAGGTTCCCAAACTCCTGTTGTTTTGAAGGATCCATTTCCAAATCAAGACAGTAAGATGATAGGTTCTTCCTCAAATGCCAACGAAGAACCTATACTGATGATGTCCCATGTTAGGATTGCGACTCGATCGCATGATTATGGAAGTAAAAGTCTTGTTGATGGTAAAGAAGTAGAATCTTCTCATTCTACCCCATCAACCTCAGCTCCTGATTCCGATCCACTACAGATTGAGAATCCTAATCCAGACTTGGTAATCAAACTGCCCGCCAAGGGTATACTTTGAAAGTCAGCTTTCAATCCACATGCGAGAGCAGCTCAGAACTATAACATTGTTGAAGATTTAGCTGTTTCACCTTCATCAATGTCGGCTTTGGAAGTGCTGCAATCATGTCTAGCACAACGTAAATTACTTTTGTTGGCTATAGGAGCTGTTGACGTTCAGGACTCGAACCTTATAATTTTCGATCTAGAAAATAGTACACCACACTTACCTCATCAAATGGCTTTCCAGATCCCAGTGGTAGTCAAAAACAGACCTGTTCATAGGACTGTGATTGATGAGGGAGCCTCAATGTGTATTATGTCGATACAGTGTTGGAGATCGCTTGGTTCTCCTTCGCTAAATCAATCCCCGACAATTATAAAGGCCTTTGATGGCTGTGGGTTTCATCCTTTTGGAATTCTATAGGATCTACCTATAGGGGTTGAAGGCAAAACCGTTAATCTAGATGTGGAGGTGGTTGATGCCCCTTTAGATTACAACCTTCTCTTGGGTCGTGGTTGGTCTTACGCTATGAAAACTGTCGTTTCATCGGTCTTTCGGCTTATAAAATTCCCTCATAATGGAAAGATCATAACCATAGACCAGCTGACTTACTTTTCATCCGACCCAGCCTCTTCTGAAAGCATTCAGCATGTCGGTAAAACGACTATCTCGTATAAGGATGTTGGAGTAGGACTAGTTAAAGATGTCGGTTTACTGGGAAATTTTCCTTTCCCTCCTATCAACGCATCGTCTTCTATTGCAACCATTCATATGATTTCGTCAGACACCAATGTTTATGATGATCCTTGGATCGTACCTTCTGAATCTGAGATAGACTCATTTGGTGATGTTATGCCTTTGAGTCCATATGGAATTGCGTATCAGGCCGTGCAGTCGCTTTCCAACACATCTTCAACCAAAATTGACTTAATGGATGTGGTCCATGAGGAATCAATTTCAACATCAAACTCGGACTCAATAATTTTTTCTGAACTTGTTCACACTGATGAGCAAATTCGTGAAATCCTATGCATCGATGATTTACCATGGGAAGATCTTCATCATAGATATTCGTTTTTACCCGAGAGTGATCGTTTTGAAAATGATTTTTCATCAATTTTTACGACTGAATATGTCAAGGAAGCTCAGAATCCAATGAAAAACCCTGATTCAGAGTTAAATTTGGGAAATATTTCTCGAACTATTCCTATTGACATTTCGGTTAAGCCTGGGATTGTTGAAAACATTCATATAGGTACCGCTTGTACGGAAGATGAAATTCAAACATATAAGGCCCTATTTCAAGAATTCCGCGACGTGTTTGCCTGGTCATATGAGGAAATGCCAAGAATTGACCCTGCAATTGTTGTTCATGAAATCAAAACTTACCCAGATGCTAAACCTGTCCGACAACGATTGCGTCAGATCCACCCAAGAAAAGCTGCTGCAATTAAAGCAGAAGTTGAAAAATTACTCAAAGCATGTTTTATTTATCCGATTCCGTTAATGGATTGGGTATCGAATATTGTTCCTGTTAACAAAAAGCAAGGGACAACAAGAATATGTATCGATTATAGGGACATTATCGAGCCTGTCCAAAGGACAATTAACCAACTCCCTATATTGATCAAATCATTGATGATTGTGCCGGCAGTGAAATATTCTCCTTCATGGATGGTTTTTCCGGATACAATCAAATCAATATTCTACCTGCTGATCAACCAAAAACAGCTTTCATTTGTCCATGGGGAACATTTGCTTATTGCAAATTACCTTTTGGGCTCAAGAACGTCAGGGCAACTTTTCAAAGGGCCATGTCTTATGCTTTTCATGATATCAAGCACATTGTGCAACCCTATCTCGATGATTTTCCTGCTCATTCATTACATTGAGCTGATCATCTCATTCATTTACGAGCAATCTTTATGAGGTGTAGGCATTATCGGATTAGGTTGAACCCACACAAGTGTGTTTTCTGTATAGAAACGGGTCGGTTACTGGGGTTTGTTGTTTCGAAAGCCGACATTTGCGTCGATCCCTCGAAGGTTGAAACCATTATCAAATTGCCTTCTTCGAGTCTTCACCAACTCCAAAGTTTGCAAGGGAAAGCAAACTTTTTACGTCGATTCATTCCTAACTACGCCGAGATCACCAAGGGTTTTACCCGGTTGTTGAAACAGAATACTCCATTCTTTTGGGATGAGATAGCTGAGAAATATTTTGATGCACTAAAACACGCGTTGACCCATGCACCGTTATTGCATCCTCCCAACTACAACCAGGACTACTTCTTGTATCTCGCCGCCTCCCATTCCACCATCGGAATGGTGTTAGTTCAAGAATATGAATCCGGTACTGAACATGTTATATATTACCTTAGTCGAACTTTAAATCCAACTGAGCTAAAATACTCACATGTGGAGAAATTGGCATTGGCAGCTATTCAAGCTGTCCAACGTTTTCGTCATTACATTTTACTACGTAAGACTATAGTTATTTCCGATTGCAACCCTATGATCTATATTTTGACCAAGCAATTGCTGGGGGGCAAGTACTCCAAATGGATTATTATCCTGCAGGAGTTCGACTTGGAGTTTGAAAAGTCTAAGTCAAAGAAATCTTTAGTTTTTGTGGAATTAATGTGTGACTTCCCGCGTGCTGACACGGAAACTGTGGCAGAGGAGCCCATTGCGAATGAATCCTTGTTTCTAATAAGCACATTAGATCCGTGGTACGGGGATATCATCGTTTATCTCCAAACCCAATCCTTTTGGCTAGATATTTCACACTCAGACCGTCGAAAAATACGATTCCAGTCCCAACAATTCAAAATTATTGGAGATACTCTTTATTGTCATGGGGCGGACTCTATTTTTCAACGTTGTTTAACTCATGAGGAAGCTGAAAGGGTCCTCAATGACTGTCACTCTGGAGCGTGTGCCGGTCATATGTCTGGGTATGCCACTGCCCAAAAGATATTGCGCGCTGGCTATTTCTGGCCATCCATGTTTAAAGATTGTATTATTGCGGTTCGAAAATGCCACAACTGCCAAATTTTTTATCGAAAGATGCGTGCTCCACCTGCTCCTCTTCACCCTATAATTGTTGTTGGTCCTTTTGCAAAATGGGGTATCGATTTTATTACATGTAACCCTCACTCGGCTGGGGGGCATGCATATATTATCCTTGCGGTAGATTATTTTACCAAGTGGGCCGAGGCGATGCCTACATTTGAGGCAGAAGGCAAAACAGCTGTGATTTTCGTATTTAATCATATCATTGCTAGGTTTGGTGTTCCACAAGCGATTATCACTGATCATGGGCATCATTTTCGAAACGTTATGATGACTGAACTTACAGACCAGCTTGGCTTGCGTCATGACAGTTCAACTCCTTATTATCCACAAGCTAATGCCCTGGTTGAAGCCATCAACAAAGTTCTCGTCATCATGATCCGACGAATCATTGGGATTCATCGGTCGAATTGGCACAACATGCTATTTTCAGCGCTGTGGGCATATCGAACCTCAGTTAAAACGTCAACAGGGTTCACTCCTTTCCAAATAGTTTATGGTTTGAAAGCTGTGTTACCTATTGAGTGCGAAATCCCGTCATTGCGAATGGACATCGAGTTACTTCCAGCCACTTCTGAAGAGGAAAGACGTTTATTATACTTGGCTCAGCTAGATGAGAATCGACGCGATGTTACATTAGCGATCGAATCTCATGCAAAACGTATTAAAGCTCAGTATGATCGAAATGTGACCCCTCGAAATTTTTTGGAAGGAGATCTAGTCTTATTGTATGATTAGGCAAATGATAAATTAGGTGCTGGAAAATTCGTGCCTATGTGGCATGGTCCCTATGTTGTTAGGCGAAAGCTAGCGAAAGGGGCCTATGAATTGGTAGACTTTGACGGGGTCTCTTTAGGTAAACCCAGAAATGGTCTTTACCTGAAGAGGTATTATGCTTAAGATGAGTGTGGAGATTTTTTAGGTTAGTTTTTTTTCTAGCTGGTGTGTTTTAGATTAAAACGTGTGCTTAGCTTAGAGTGTTTTTTTCGTCGTTATTCCTGCTTATCTTGGTTTTACTTTTGATGTCGCAGATGTCGACGCCTCTCCAAACATACATTGGTTTCGCTGATGGTGCTTGTCGTAGTACACAGAATATTTCTTCCGTAGCTTGGGTTATTTATTCGCCCTCTGACGAGTTGGTATCTATGCATGGGGTAAGCCTTGGTCAAACAACGAACAACATTGTAGAGTATAGTGCAGTGATTGAGTTATTATCTGCGTCTATTTCATTTGGGATTCGGAGTTTGATAGTGAGGTTAGATTCTAAACTCGTTGTATTACAGCTTAATAGAGTATATGTCATTAGAAATCTAGTTTTATTGAGATTCTTTTTTAGAGTGTGTCTCTTGGAACGTGAATTTGACTGTATTGAATATTAGCATATTCCAAGATCTTTAAATACATTAGCAGATGCAATTGCTTCTCAAATGTTAAGTAGACATGTGCAATAATCATACCAGTAAATTTTAAAACATTCCATAACATGTTTAACAAGATAAGTTGGTAATAATGATATCATATATATAGGAGTGTGTCAAAAAATACATTGTCCTCGATCATAGGTTGAAAAACACCTTATGATCGGCAAAAATGATAAGTACAAAAAGCAAAAATGTCATATGTGACTACAATAGGCGATCATCCCATCACTGGTGATGATCTCGATAAGAAACCACTGCACGGGCCACCTTACAAAGGAACCTCCTAAAAGGTCCTAGGACCCCAATCACATGGCGCTGAAGTCGATGAGGGATTTCATCTATGCTGGTCTCTGGCATGTCCCTGTCAGGCGCTCTAGATGGCTCTCCAATTCGGCCAAGGTCTCTGCTGATTCGTCCTATGGGGTTGGTGCTGGTGCAGCTGGTTGTTTCCTCTCGTAAGGCTGGAGAGCGGCTGGTCGTCGTGGGCCTACATCTGCATTTGAAACTTTTACTATCAGTTTTGGGATGATATTAAAACAACAACATAAAAATTAGGAAAAATGTTGAAAATGATTTTACCTGCGTCATCCCATTGCTCTCCTGGTGGAAGAGCCATTTCTGGGTCACCGTGAAAATCTACCCCAGCATAAGGAAAGTCCTGAATAGCAAAAACCTGGTTTTCCAACCATTGGAAATACTCAGGTTTGAATCGAATGATCTCTGTCCCCTCATCAGGATGATGGGCCATAACTGTAACCCATCGCATCAGTTTGGGCTCTCGAGGAAGCCCAGCTCCAACAGTAAGGTGCTGTGGGATCAGAATCGGAACCCTCTCCATGCCAAAACTCACAACTATAGCACCATAACCAAAGGTCTTTAGCTGTCCGTTTTTGGCCCTAGTTAGTTGGCCCTTCACGTTGGCCAACACAGCATCGCACCAGTTGAAAATGGTGCCTCAAAAGCAATCAACTGCCATCCGCATCTGGGATCCGGTAGCAATGTGTAGCGCTGCACTGCCGCAAAGTCTCGTAACTGTGAATGCAATAACCATGAGTTCAGGAAGGGATATGGTTTTGATATCTATCCCTTTGTCCCGGTTCTGGACATTGCAGAACTCTAGGCGGAGGCTCTCGACAGACTGGCCACTTGCCCTGGGCCCGAATAGAGTCAAGTGTTCACCTCTCTTGGGCAAACCAGTCAAAAATTTTATGTTTTCTGGCTCTATTTTGAGTTGGTGCCCACCAATGAAGAAGCACTAGTCCTGTATGCTCCATCTATCTACTAGCCACTGCAGAAAGTCCACTTGGGCCCTCATGCCAGGTATGGCCCAGAATTTGTACAAGCCGCATGCCTTCAATGCATCGATCGAAGGTTGATGATTTATCGCGGCGAGGTCTACATCCTCGTGCTCTCGTTCTCACCAATCAAGCGTTATGTTTATCCTACATTCAGTAAAAAGGCGAATTAGAATATGTAAAATTGATTTTTTTGGGTATTTGAGTTTGTTAGGTTTTATAAACCTTTGTGCGGGGTATGCACCCCCTTGTTAGGGACAGTGTGTGGGTTCGCACCTTGCCTTCACGGCAGGTGCGTATCCCTGACTTTTTGCCCATTTCGAAAAAGTTGGGGTACGCAGGTCCCCTGTGTTACACCTGCGTGCCCCCGCGTGCGGGTTTTTGACCTTAAAAAATCCTAAAAATGAAATTAAACCCTAAAAAACAATTTGAAATGGATGAAATTGAAGAGTGGGATGATGTGGATTACTTGGAGGAGATGGCGTTCGATTCCGACGGACGGATTTTCCGCAATCTTCATGGGAAGTTTTTGGTCAAAAGCCCTTTTTTGTCACCCAAATCTCAAATGGTAAAAATGAATTGTCGAAAGTCCTTTTTATAAGTTTTTTGGGTAAATAAATTCTAAATTTGTTTATGTTTCACTTTAGAAAGGTGTTTTTTGCAGCATTTTTATCTATTTTAAACAGGTATGAGTAATGTTTGAGTTTTTGTTCAGGATAACGGATTTTTAGGCGCAATTGGTCATTTTCGACGAAAAACCATTAGAGTCGCCTTTAAGCTCTTTTCTGACTCCTAAAATATGAAAATATTGCCGATTTTTTCTTTTTAATCTCGTTAAAACGGAACTCAAAAGACGGTCCTCTTACAGCCCTTTTTTGACCGTAAAAACTTGAAAAGATTGCCGGATTTTTGTCGTTTCAAATTCAATATTGGTCATAAAACGACATGCCAATGATCACTTTTTTACTTTTTCGGCTCAGAGGCACTAATTAAGAGAAGTACTCCTTGGTCGTAAAGATCAAGCGGTTCTCTCAAGTATTATTTTATACTTTTTATACTTTTTCGGGCTTAGGAGACACAAATTTACGAAAAAGTTCAATCTGGAGTCTTCTTAGTTTTTCAGACTCTCTAAATATGAAAAACGCCGAGTTTCTCCTATACTGGACTCGTTAAAATTTCACAGTAAAGGACCTGTTCTATTACAAACAGGAACGGACCACTCCATCTTAGGGTTCGCATCAAAAACTAAGTTGGACTCATCTGAAGGATGAGCTTACAAACAAGCATATGTTATCCTCCTCAAGCTTGTAAAAAATAAAGAGGTACTTGCCAGAAATGGTGGGGGAAAAGAGAGAAAAATGAGCCTGTTTGTCATACTTTGTAACCACTCTTGAACACGACACTTTTATTCACTTGGGTTGGGAAATCCTTTGCCTAATAGTTGATCAAACCACATTGAAAGTCTTCAGTCAGTTTCTGGGTATTAACTTTGGGTCAATTGTCACCAAACCATCTGCTGTGTCGTTATGTGTTCAAGAGGTCAGTGCAAATAAGCCATTCATCTGCAAAATATCTGTCATCCATCTTGACCATCCCTGAGTC
>APFE031383903.1:47729-93875 GCA_000404065.3 Pinus taeda | reverse complement strand
CTTGGGACGATCACTCTATATCGCCCCACCTCCTACCTGGAGGTATGGATGCATGTGATCCCTTAGCCCACCTGGCTCGAAGTTTCCCCCTACTGGAGGTCTCTACATGAGTAGATTTCTTTAGTTGATCTCCACTCAGCTTCTCCTGTTGTGGTTGCTCCACAACCTCCTGAAGCTGCTACACCAATCGTGGCTCCTCCACAATCGTCTGAGACTTCTTCTGGCTCTGCATGTTGAGAGGTAATATACTCTCCCTCTCAACCACCAAGTCTTCATCAGTTGCCTTGTTGCTCAAGGCTTTGCATGCATCTTGAACCTCAAGAGCATATAGGTTCTTGACCCATGAACCAATCTGGTTCACTTGTCTAGTGATGATGTGTCTAAGGAAAACCTTTCCCTCTCTAAAGACTACATCATAGCCTCTGTCTTCCAACATCGCGATCAACACCAAGTTTCTCTTCAGTCCTGGTACATACTTGACAATGGTCAGGGTAAAGTGAGATCCATGCTCCCTTTGAAAAATAACCATGCCTACACCTGAGACACTATACTTCTCATCATTACCCATCGTTATGAGTATCTGGAGATCTTTCTCCTCCAAAGTATTGAACAAACTTTTGTCACCGGACATGTGGAAAGAAGCTCCACTATCAAGAAACCAACCACTTCCCACCATGGATGAAACCATGCATGCAAAGAGTGTGAAATCCAACTCAAACTGTGAAGCAAGTGCCTCACCTTTATATCCTTCCCCGGATCCCTTCTTGGATTTCCTCCATGGGCAATTTGAGGCATAATGGCCCACATCCTGATAACAAAAGCATCGCACTTTTGATTTGTCAACCTTCTTCCCATCATTGGAAGAACTGGATTCGGAAAGAAAAACCTTCTCCTTTCCCTTCTTTTCCTTACTCGCTAAGTCACAGTTCTCCTCATCATGCATAGATGAAGAACTGTCTCTAGTGTTCTGTTTGATCTCCTCTTACACAAGATCTGACCAAAGACTCTCCCATCCTGGAAATTTCTCCCAACCATTGACAGAGTCCTGATAGGAATGCCAACTCTTTGGAGGACCAAGGAGAGCCAAGCTCACCAAGTCCTCATCATCAACAGTCACCCCCACACTTCCCAGCTCATCCCGGCATTGGGTGAACTTTGTGAGATACTGGGGCATATTGTCTCCATTCTCACACTTAGATGTTTCTAAGTTTATCCTTGAGCGCCATTCCACCAGCTCAAAACTCAACCGCTTCTGATCTAAAATTCGTGAGAACAAAGTATTTCTTGTACAAATATCGACTGTATGGGAATTCACTGGATATATCACCTTCCAAAAAAAGGATGAATCCAGAAGCTACCTGGCCCGATTACAGACTCTGCCTGAAGAAATAAAATGTAAACAATTTCTGAATAATAGATCCGATGATCAATACTCGCTTTGATATCCTATAGAAATTTTTCTACAAATCAACCGGCTCCGATACCATGTACAAATTTTGAATAATAGGACACTTATTCACAGAGATTATCCTAATTATACACTATTTGCAGAATCATGCATAATACATTACCTCCTCTACGTTCATCATCAATTTAGCAGTATTAAGAAACATTCACATGCGCACATTGAAGCATCAATCACACATATCAACACAGTATGTACCCGGGGAAAGCATAAAGCTGAAAAACCCCAACTATCTATATATTATATTGATTGAGAACATGTAACAATACATAGTACAATACTCCTCGCAAGTACTCAGCACTATCCCTACCTGTTACACACAAACTAGCTCAGATCTGAATTAATCACAGGTTCAAATCTCCTTCACTACTTGCCTGCCTCCACTGTGCAATCGTGCATGAGAATATTGATGAATGAATGATCCAAATTCGTATTTCTCTTGAATATACTGCGCAATCCTCAGTGGCAATACTCAATCCATTGATTTTTGATAATCACATGCACAACTATAGTCACAACTGACAGCTGTCTTGCCCTTTCACTCACCTCTAACACTTGTCTCCCCTGAACTGTCCATGCACTGAGTTAATTGATGTATTCCTTAGTTGATCTATGATTGAATAATTAGTGAATTAATTAATAACTAATTCACACCACTCATCACTTAGTCTATTGATCAGTTAGACTAAATACAACTAGTTCAACTAAGTCAAACTGAACACAACTCCATCAACTCCTGATCCAACTCCACAGAACTCAATCGCTAAAGTCCTAACTGAAGTCCTTCATGCAATAGCTCAAGTAACCCATAAGAAACATGTATTTCCTTCTGGCAGCTGCATGTGCCACATCCGTAGCTCGAACTCAAGTGCTCCAAGAGGGTAAGATAATGTTTATAGTCCAAATATTATTAAGAGCTAATAATATTTGACTGTTCTATTTTTAGCCTGGCAGTCTAAAAATAGACTCCGCCCATATGTCTAAAAATAGAAGTCCATCTATTTTTATCAACATGACCAATCATCCACAAATAGCATCCTGCAACTCATATACCATGATCCATATGTCTAAAAATAGACATAGTCTAAAAATAGACTTTGAGCCAAGAAATAGCCTGTGGGCACACTTAGTGAAGGCGACTTCTTTTCACTAAGCTCCATCATCTTGTTGCATTTTCAACAATAAGAAGATTTATCACACCAATGCCACTTCATAAATATGCAACATAATCAATTGTTCATCATAGAAAATTCATCATTCAAGAACTCCATCAACATAAGCAACAACACCAAAGAATCATTATGTATGAAGAAAACATAATGCCAATAATGCATGATTAGAAGCATAGAAAATGCTCCCCCTCATCCTGTGCCTATTGTTCACTGTCATATCATTTCATATATTAGTAAGAATCATCAAGGCATCATCATCAACTAGTCATCTATCAAGTCATCAAAAACTTATACAAGCCAAAATCACTTTCAAATGGCATCAATAGACTATAACCTTCAACCATCAAAACAGAAAAGGTAATTGATAATTGACTCAAAGAATATCATACCCTTTTCCTGAGTTTGTCCCACTATTTCTTCATTAAACCAAAATATGCACAACAATGCAAGTAGAACTCGCGTAGACACACACCTTTTCTACATAAGATCCACATACAGAAAGTGAAACACTGAAATTTCACATTTTCATCTCCCCTGAGTCTATTATGTCTATACATGTTTATTATTACTTCACTAGAGACACTGTCAGTAGTATAAGTAGCATGAAAATTAAAAACAACCATGAAAATTAATATGTACTCCCCGTGAGATTACACATAATTGATCTTGATAACTTGATAACCCTCTTCTGTTTTTGATGAGGCCAAGTACCTCTCACCACTTCTACAGTTAATGTTAGAAATATTCATATAAGAATAAGAGTCTGCAATAGGAAAAATCTTCTTTTACTCTAAGTCTGATCCTTTCTCATATCTATGAGAATTCTGATCTTCAAACACATACAATTTGTCTCAATTTTTGTATCCTCTTATTATGAATTTTCCAATTACTTCATTCATAACCTTACACTTGGTTGATGTAAACAAAATTATATTTCCCTTCTCTTCCATTTTTTCTACACTTAGGATATTCTTCTTTATCCCTTGAGCTAACAAAGCATCAATTTTCGTTCTATTTTTATTAATTCTGGCTTTACCTTGTCCTAGAACTTTTTTTGAAACATCAATTCCAAGAATAACCATTAGGGGAATTTTGAGGTCTAAAATGGGCCTCTTAAGAAAAATGTACAACCAAAATAAACTTTATAAGAACCAATAGGATTCGAGATGATGATGTCAACCATGGGGGATGATTCACCATTTTTGGAGTAAAAAATTAAAAAGATTACAAAATAATAAAATAATAAAACTACTTTTTCAACTCGTATTTTTCATCTGATCTCCCTAAGGTTTTACTCAATTTTCCAGTGGAAGTACTCATTGGATGAAAACTTTAATTCCTCATCCAAGGAGTACCCATGTTACATAGTTTCGATGGACCCTACTACATGAAAAATGAGAAATATATGAAAAAACATGATTGCAATCACACTTTTCATGTATTTCACATTTTTTGTGTATTAGGTTCCATCAAAAGTATGCAACATGGGTACTTCTAGGATTAGGAATCAAATTTTCCATCCAATGAGTGTTTCCACTCGAAATTTGAGTAAACCCATAGGAAGATAAGTTGAAAATATGAGTTGAAAAAATAGGGGTTTTTTTTTTCTTCTTCTTCTCTCTAAAATTTGATGATGTAATCTAATATTATTTTATTATTTCGACAATTATTTTATAATTTCCTAAGGAGGCCCATTTTAGAGCTCAAAATCCCCTAATGATTACCATGATGGTTTTCTTGAGAGACTCCATTTTACTCTTATCTCCAGTCATGTGATGAGAACATCCACTATCTATGTACCATTCATCTTCATCTTTGAATGAGTAGAGAGCAAGACCACACATTATCTATTCTTCCTTTTCTTTCTTATTAGTGGATCCATCTTTTTCATATTTTCTTATATCAATGTTCTTATTTGGTTTCTTACCATATTGTATGCAATGATCCATAGACTTGTTCCTGCATTCTTTTGCTACATGCCCAAACTTGTTACAAGCATAGCATCTTATATGTTTCATATTCCTTCTATTGAAATCAATGGCTTTGTGACCAAACATATTGCAAGAAAAATAATATCCCTTAAGTACCTGGAAGTTGATGATCTTTCTGTGAGACAATTATTAGCTTGATACATTCTACTTCTGCAACTGGCTGCAACATGTCCAAAATTATGACATATAGAACATTCAACATTATTGACCAGAGGAGAAAATTGATTAACACTTCTACAGTTAGGAGTAAATTATTTACTTTGAAGACTTTCTTTCCTTGGTTGTTGATGAGGTTGAATTCTTATCTCTTTGTTGAGCATTTTAGATTTTGTATTAGAATTCCTTGCTTCAGCTTGTCAGCTAGATTCACGTTTAACATTTTCATGAAAACCAATACTAGGTTTGATGGTAGGAGACCTTTGATTACTAAGAATATTATCCAAAATCTTAGTACTCTTGAAATCGCAAATTTTTATCCTTTTCTTCTAATTTACCTTTTAGGATATTTACCTCAACCTGATATTACTTTTCCTACTTCTTCAAGATTTCTTCAATATTTCTTCCTTCCTCCACTCGCTGTTTCAATTTGAGAATCTCTTCTTTCAACCCATTCTCTTGTTCTTCAAAAACTTGAAGTAGATCTTCATTTCACTTATTTAATTTTTCCAAACATTCCCTTTGAGAGATGACCTCATCTTCAAGACCTTCACAATATTGGTTAGATGGCATACTAACATGATCCTTGTTATCATAAGCCTACAAATTATCATTCCTTTTCAAAGTAAGATCAAGTTTTGTTCTAAGATAAACAATTTCCTCTAACTTGTCTTCTTTTGAATCAACAACTCCATTTGTCATTTTGGAAAAATTGTTAGATGTAAGATTACCTGTCGGTTCTTCCTTTGGGACATCTTAATGTATTTCTTGTAACTTGTCCCATACTCTCTTTGTAGTATTATAATGCATAACCTTACTAAATATTGAATCATATATACTACAAAATGTGTTACTCAAAGCTTATTGTTCTTTTTCACTTCCTTGTTTGATGGATGAAACTTGTGTAACCATTGCACACTAGATGCCAGACATCAAGATTCATTAGATTCAGTTTCATGTTTCCTTTCCATTGTTGATAATTATCTTTGTTTAGCATAGGCACATTTGCATTGTCTATTGATTCTAGTTTTCCTTGATATGTTTCTTCAAGAGACTTACTTTCACTTTTAACCATAACTGCGAACTTAGTAGTTTCATTATCATCATCACTATCATTGTTGCATACACAAGAAAATGGACCACATCTTGAACACGAATCCATACTTGATGATGCTTCATCTTCTTCATTCTTGATCACTAGAAAGCAATTTTCACTCAGATTTGAACATTTGCTGACATCTGTAATTGCTACTGCATCTGATATGTTCCTATCAAAGTTTTCAATAAAGATATGATTATCTTCTAGGGAAAGGAAGAAATTATCATCAAAATCATCTTCAATTTCCATAATTAAATGAAAATCTTGATCAAAGTCACCTTCTTCACCATTTGAAAGATCATCACTATCTTCATGTGTATAAAAACTTCTCTTGTTTTCAAACCTCTTCTTGTTTATTTTGGGAGATTCTTTTCCTTTCTCCTGATTTTCTTTATAAGGACACTTAGCAGCATAATAACCAACTCTACCATAGGAAAAACATTTGAAAGGAAGCTTACCTCTGAATCTTCCTGTACCTACTTAGAGTTTCTTTACGAAGTTTTCTTCTTCTTCTTTTTATACATAACCTATTTTTTCCTTCTCTTTTCCTTTTGCAGTAGTTTTGAAGGTTGCTTCTCTCATATTTGAAGGACCACCTTTCTTCATCTCAAATGTTATTAATATTCCATGGAGCTGATCAAGTGTAAGACTTTTCAGATCCTGCATTTCTTCATTAACCGATACTTTGGATTCGAACTTTGGAGTTAGAGATCTCAAAACCTTTTCAATTATAGAGGCATCATTTATTTCTTCACCAATATTTCTCATGGAATTCACAACTTCATCTACTCTAAGAAAAGATGTTGCAATTCTTTCATCATTATGAATTTTCAATTTCTTATAGTGAATTTTGAATGTTTGAAGTTTAGCAATTTTTACCTTAGTGTTGCCTTCATACCTTTGGATAATCTTATCCCACATTACTTTTTCTATGTTCATCTACATTACCTTCAAAAACTCAATCCTGACCAAACTTCCCAATATGGCATTTATAGACTCTGCATTGGTTTCATATTGTTTCTTTCCTACAGCCTCTGAAGGAATGGAGGATGGAAATTAATATCCACTTTGAATTATTTCCCATACATCAGCTCCTAGTGCATGCAAGTATGCTCTCATCCTAACTTTCCAAAAGACAAAGTTAGTTCCATTAAATATAGGAGGTACGATAGAAAATACTCCTTTGTGACTACCCATCTTGACAAATCTCCTTTAAGAGATTAAGCTTCTACCAAAGGACCTAATCTAATTCAAATTGTTGGGAAAAATACTGAGGGGGGGGGGCTGAATCAGTATTTTCAAAATCAAAAAATCATCATTTCATATTCTTATTTTTGTACATGACTTTACTAAAAGGAACTTGGGTGTGTACGCGATTATTCTAAAGACAACTAGAGTACATCCAGTAAGCTTATGTTTCAGTTATTGCATCATTTGTTTATCTTTTGCGAGTTCTTCCGCACTATATCAAAGAATAGATATGTTGGACACCTAATCCTCAATGGGTTAGTGTGGAAGCCGAATGGACAAAAGGAGTCCAAGAGACCTTGGCATGTGAAACCCAATGGTCACATAATGTACTATAAATGTATATCTCTTGTTAATAAAAATTGTACTCTCATGATTTATCATTCATATTCTTCTTGCTCCCATGTGTGTTTAACATGGTATCAGAGCGGGTGATTGCTGGTCTTGCTCCAATTTGAGCCACTTGTTTTGTGGTCTCTATATATATGTCAGTTTTGCGTTACCTGACCTCTCACTCCGCCTTATTCCCCTCAGACCTGAAATAACCTACCTCTGCCAGCACTGCACATCTGTCCATACTGTCAATTTTTTATAGCACTGTCATTTCCTGTTTTAGCGCTGAGGCCTGACGGTGCCACTGCAGAGATACACCACCATCGATGAAGGTCCAGCTCCTGGTATGCGTTATTGAATCATATTAATGCTGAATGGTATATGCGTTGAAAGTGACTTTGGTATATGCATTGTTCAAATGTGGTGTTGAATACGTTTGAATGCGTATGGTTCGAAGTTGAATGATATGCATATGGTTTTTTGAATATTAACGCAGTTGAGTGGTAACGCTGTCCATAACAGTTGAATGCATGTTGAAGATTAACGCTGTGTCGACAAAAGGAGTTCATTGCAAATCTTTATATGCGTTCGTTCCAAATGTTGTGCGTTTGAATGGTATGCGTTGAACTATACAGCGCATCCGTTGAACTATACAACGCTTTGTTGGTGTTGAATAATATTAACGTTGTGCGTTATATTAGAGTTTGTCTTTGCGTTGAACTACAGTGGTATATGCGTTTTGTAACGTTGTTTAGTGGTATCGACGTTTGGTTTATTGAATGGTATCATGAATGCGTATTATTGAATGGTATCAACAGTTTTATTGAATGGTATCATGAATGCGTATTATTGAATGGTATCAACAAATTTATTGAATGGTATCTCTGCGTGGGAGACGCAAGATTTTTGAATTAAACCGTTTTGAAGCTTTAAGGTCGCGAGTAAGGTACAAATATGAAACTTTTGATAAGTCTCGAGCTTAAAAATTGGCGGCTGTTGTTAAAAATTTCTTGAATTCTATTTAGTAGTATTGTTAGACCAACCAAGATTTTTTCCAGATTAAAGCTTCAGATGGACGGCTTGAAAGTGCTTGAATATTGAAGATCAATAGGCACTTTTCCCTGCAAGATTCCTTGGTTTGTGAAGGCTCGAGAGTAATGGTTCGAAATTGCTGGACGGAAGTAGCTTGACTCTACAAACAATCCTTTGTGAAGATAAAATATTGAAGAGCAAGGTTGAGAGTTTTGCTAAAAGAGGAAGTCTTGAAATTGAGCTGGTTTCAAGCTTTGCTGGTTCTAGTAAAGCTTTGAGAGCGATGATCCAGAAATGATTAAAGGGTGACCTTAGATTGCAACAATTTATCCCTTTCAAGGTGAAAGCTTCAAAGACGTTTGAAATCATCTACAAGGGAAGATCACTTGTCGATTAAGGTGATTTTAAGCTTTCTTGAAGCTGATGCAGCTCGAGAATACTATTTCAAAAATGATTGAAGTCTGTAGTCGAAATTTTCCCAAATAATCCAATTTGAAGCTCCTTCAAGCTTAAACCTCGAGAGCCATCGTTCACAATTGCTTAAAGCTTTGAAGTTTGACCGTAAAATTAATCAATTTTGAATTTTTCTTGTAAGTTGAAGCACGGAAACCATGGTTAGGATTCTTTGGGGTTAAAGACATACGAAAGTTTCCTTTTAAATAACATCACTACTTAATTCATTTAGCTTCTGGAAAATAGAAAGGTGAAACACTCTAAGCTTGGCATATGGGAGTTTTCATGTACTTGATGGCTCGTTTATGCTGAAATATAACCTGGTACTGTGCACACTTAGCTTTACTGGAGGACTATTTTAAGCTATAAGGTTGAAACTGAAGTTGATGAGAATATCAATACCATGTGACTGTTGGGCAGGGTAGAGTACTCACATGGTATTGAATTCACAGTTCTGGAACCTGTTAAAGAGAAATCAGTGAGGTCAAACTCCTTTTGTTTGCAGGAGGATGCCTAACATTATGGAGAAGAAAAATAGTGGTGAAGATAGTGATAGCAAGGGTAAGCTTTATTGCATATCTAATAAATGAAAAATATTGTTGGCTCTTATATTCTTTAGTTCTTCTACATACGCTCTCTGTGGTGGACTGTTATATCGTTTGAAACCTTGAAGGTTCATCCCTCTTCATGGATTAAAGTATTCTTTGCGTGTTTCCACCTTCTGTTATTGTTGTAGCTGCATTGAAGGGACTGTATGCTATCTAAGAAGTTGAATGAGTGTGGTTTGATGATGATAAAAGGACTGTGGTGAAGAGGGAATCTATTCTTCCATTTCCTGGGCAGCGTACATCATAAACAAATGTTGAGGTGCCATTTTGGGGACTGATAATTGCATATCTACTAATTTGTGTTCGCTGACATTTAATTATCAGGTTCTATCTTCCAATCTGTTCGTTGTTTAGTTAAGTTTTTTGAATGATAAAAGTCCATTATGTAGTAGCTATCACTTAATGGCCATTGCATTAAATTTTCTATTGGATAATATAAGTTTATTTGGAGATTGCTACTACATGTGGAAGCATTAAAAACAATGTACAGTGAATAAACTTACGAAAATCACCCACCGTGGAGAACATTGTGGAAAAAATCATTTGCATATCAGGGTTTATCTATTGAGATAATGGCCAAACTTGAAGATGCATTAAAGTTATTGAATATCCTAATTCATTCCACTGTTTATGGGATGGTAAAAGTCAACAAAGAAACTCTTTTCGACATTCAAACTTATTTGCAAAATGCACAAGAAAAGATCGATTTTTTGCAGCTTGAATCACAACTACAACAAGAAGAGCTACATCAAAATAGACATCATTCTGAACCTATTTTTGTTCAAAACATTGAGACAACCACCCATCAGCAGCAAGTCAATAATGTTACAGTTCATTCAAATAAAGCAGCAGTTGTACATGCAGATGTAGAAACTCAGTCTGCACTTCCCAAGCCCATCATCAGATCTTGGGAACAGCTTGTCCACAACAAGCACAGAACTGGTCTTGGATATGACAAGGACTTGTCCTTTCATATTCCATACTACGCCAAGCCCATTCAGTTTCAAAGTGCTGGATTCATTCATGAAATTTCACCTGCTCCTCATGACAGTTCGCCTCCAGCTGTTCCAGATTCTAGCCTTCTTCCACAGCAACAACAACAACAACAACAACAACAACAGATTGTGAAATGCCAACACTGTGACCGAGTTGGCCATTTGAAAGATCATTGTTTTGATCTTCATCCATGTAAGCACTGTCATAAAACCAATCATTCTTCACACAGATGCTTCAGAAATAAACGTCCTCCAAGAACAAAGATTCATCTTGGATGGATCGCTTCTTGGCAATGGGCGTCAACAACCAAGAAGATATTCCAAACTCATGTTAGAACTTGTTCCAGAGTATTGAACAATCTTGCAGTTCCATCATCTCACCTTGTATCTGATAGGGGGGGAAATGATGGTCATCTACAAGCTTCAGAGTCACATCAAGCGAGCCTAAGCCACAACCTGTCACAACAGTTTCAGAGTTGTAGCCAGAGACAAAGATGCCCATGAACATGCCTTCAGTTGGCAATATGGGAAACTTCCTCTAGCAGAAGACTTCATCTTCTTGCCAGCTTTTGAAGAATTCCAGGAACAAAATTGAGAACACTTCCTCTAGTAGAAGGCACCAGCTTCTTGCCAAATTTGGAAGAGTTCCAGGAATTGCATTAAGCATTCCAGAGTTGTTGGTTATCCTTAAACCATCATAGGTTGAGACTTCCCTTTTCAAGTTGAAGTTCTCCCTTTTATGCGGGGTGAGACCTCCCTTTATTGGTTGAAGGTTTCCCTCTTCAAAACAATAGGAGCATTCCTCTAGCAGAGACTTCAGCTTCTTGCTAGTTGAAGAGTTCCAGGAACGCACTAAGCGTTCCGTGTTGGTGGTCATCCTTTAAACCCACCCTTACCAACATTTTAGAGAGCCATCAGCCTTAGTGCTGCCATGCATTTTTGCACATTTTGTATTTCAGCTCTCTTCTTGGACTCATACATACCCTCGGATTAAGGGGGAATGTGGACCTAATCTCAATGTTGTGTGGAAGCCGAAGACAAAGGAGTCCAGAGACCTTGGGATGTGAAACCCAACGGTCACATAATGTACTATAAATGTATATCTCTTGTTAATAAAAATTGTACTCTCATGATTCTTCTTTCTCCCATGTGTGTTTAAAAAGATAGATAATAACCATGTGTATTAAGAACAAAATAAACCATCACACATAAGTAACACACATGAACACCAAGATTTAAGGTGGAAACACAATGTAGGAAAAAAAACCACCTGTTGATGTCGTCTTCGTCTTCTTTTAATATAGAGAAAATCTTTTTACAATCTTGTAATAGTGTAGAATCATAACAGTATGTAGGCACCCACCTAGAGAAGGCTACAACCGTCGCTCATTATCCAGTTCCTACTGGAAGGGAGGTTCAATCCCCTAGCTCTTATACTGGTGTAAACTTGTATTAGTACGCAGGCACCAACCTGCTGAAGGCTACAACCTTCACTCATTCTCCAACTGCTACTAGAAGATAGCTCCAACAACCTAATCTAATTTAACAACTACTACTGGAAGGAAGCTCCAACTCCCACAACTCTAGGGACCACGTTTCATAAATTTTCATACTAGATCCACCTGCTACCACACATCATAACTTGAAGGCCATATTTCATCAAATTTTGACACTGGAACACTACAAAAATTTTAGCTCAATATCAATCTTCAAAATGTAACTCATCACTGTGACTCAATCATCAAACTTTGACACAACTAAATCAACCAATCACTGAAACCTAATCAACTGAAACTTAATCGAAACTCAACCAATCAGTCAGATCACTATAACTAGAATATCAAACATCATATTGCACATCACAAAACCTATATCATGTTACTGTATACCCTAATCAACCATCTGTCAAAATGTATACACTAATTTACAGTAACAAACCTGCATGTGTACGCACCTTTCATGACTCATACCCATGTACAGATCTTAAACCTCTGAAAACTAAAAATTGAACAACTACCATTTTGAAACAAACATTGAATCATACTCAGATCTACTGCAACATTCTGAACCAATCACAAAACTTTCTCTGATCTTCAATTTCAATCAAAAAGTAAATTCAAAATTATTCAATTAAGAAATTCACAATCAAATCATCATTGTTTAAGCACAGATCATTAAGAAGACTTCATTTACAAACAAGAGAAAGACATCAAAAACTGATTAACTGATTAGACATTATTTTTCATCAAAACCCTAGTTTATGTACTTGCTTTCCTCAAATCATATCCACGCGTGTACGTGTTTTTCAGGAACCAAACCCACATGTACGTGACTTACCAGAAACACATCCACATGTGTACATTCCTTGCAGGCTATAAAAAGCTCATACAGATCTACAAAATTTAGAGTCAAATCTTCACTGCAACACAAAACTTAAGACATACCTAGATCTCATCATACACAGAAAAATCATGTGTTTAACATAAAAAAGATCATCTGATAATCATGATTGTTATCTCAGATCTATTGTATATGATCCATCATCAAACTCCTGCTTGCAAACTTAGTTTAGATCAAGAAAATCATCAATAGCCCATAACATGCATATTTTCTTCAGATCTAATTATTCATAAGAACCCCATTACTTGCACACATTTCCCTATCTATTACCACTTTGATCTTTATCACTTTATATATCTTAGCCTCTTTCAATACCACAGGCCAAAACCATTTTCTAGCCGATGATTTTCTTAGATGGGATCAAAACTTCTGTTACTGGGCTCAATACCATAAGGCAATATAATGGTAAGGACCCTTGGTATTTAGAATACCATGGTGTGGAAACTGCACGTGCATTTTCTTCTTTAAAATTGTGTGTGTACGCGACTTTGCTTAACCGAACCGACTTATACTTCTTGAACTTTCAATTATATCATACCTCTACCTCTGAACTGCTATGCCTTTTCCAAAACAGTTTGTGACATCCGTAAAGTACTCTGTCACATCTTGTTTACATATTCAACAAGTAGGTTTCCATCAAGAGACAACTCATGAAGTAGGTTTCCATTCATCTTGTCATCAAGGAAAAATCATCAGGTAGGTTGCCATCAAGGACAACACCTAATTCATAATGCCAATAGAGTTACTGGACCATCCCATAGAAATTATCCTCTACTCAATTATATAAATATAATTCTATAACTTCCCACCCAAATGCTTCAATATTGGACCAAATTTACACATATCCAAGGATAAGCTCTCTTCTTGAGATAAGTTTAATTTGTTGACAATATACATAGAGGGAGGAAAAATAATAGACAACTTACCCTTTGGTCATGAACTCAAAGTTAGAGATGACTTCAAATTCTTAGGCTTCCCATATTCTACACACAATTTCTTCATATTTAATTTAATATATGCATACCCATTCTCTCCCACCACTATATCACTAAGCATACCCATGGTACAAACACCCACCCCTCCTCTAACTTCCTCAGTAACTATACCTTTTGTTTATCCAAATGAAAAGAAATATCCTCCTCTAGGACCAAGTTCCCTTCAAGATTAAAATTGGAATTAAGTTCTAGGGATAATATTTCCAGCTTTATCAAGGGATATGAAACCCTCATTGAAGTAAGTTCCATATGCAAAAAAATACCTATAAACTGTCCCCTTCAACTATTTCCTTCCAAATTCCTTTAGTGTTTTCACCTAAACCTCCAACCATGATAATACCATCCCCTTCCTTCAAAGCAGTATATTCACAATCACTTCCATTTACTATTTCTTAATCCTCTACCTTGTGATGAACAATGTTATCTATAACCTTCCATTTAAAATCCTCATTATATCTCTTCTTTCATGCCATTTAGTGAAACTTAAGCTTACACTGACTAACTAACTGACCATACGTATGAAAATGGACTGAGTGAAATAGGATTCCTACTTGATCCAATATTTGAACACAATAATAGGTACCCACTGAAAACTCTACAACATTTTCCAACCCTTCATTTAAAACGAATTCAATAAGGATACACGAAACTACATGAGAGGCTTCAAACTTAAATTTTTCATATACGTTGAGAAAAGTCCCCAAACTATCCCTAGTCACCATGAAAATATTTATTATTTAGAACTTAAGTGAAAAAATAGGAATCTTTACCCAAACCAAAGGTAACAAAAGTGTTTTTGATTGAGTCCACTAAACCTAGGAATCCATTTCTTTAAGGTTATCATAGTTGAACCCCAAAACCAATGTAAATAATTGTTTCCTTTTATTTAGTTTTGATGTTTAATGTTAACCCAATGTTTAGCAAAGTGTGAAACACTATCACTTAACATAAAACAAATTATGAAACCTTCACCATCTAGCTCTTGATATTGGTCTCACAAATGAACCACATATGAAATTTAGTTGTCAAAGTTTTAAATGACCTACATAACCCATGACAAGGTATTTTTTTCCCTAGGTATCAATATTAATCTTTACAAAGGCAAATTCACATATTTTCAACTCTTGGCTAGGATCAACTTTCTCCCTACCATCCTCAAAGGCTTCATTTCTAACCAAGATGCTAGAAACAACCTCCTCCACATGTAAAGTTGGATTCTTATATGTCAAAATAATCTCCTCCATCAAACATACCTATTTCAAAACTAAAATGAAGTGATCCTCCATAGGACATGTTAAAACATGAGAAGGTTAGTTGAATTTGCCCTTGTCGACTTCACCAAGCTCAAAGTACACCTCTCCAATGCTCAACGTTGTGTTCCTATGCCCCATTAACTAGAGGAATTACAATTTTCACTTTGTCCAACCTATACATCCTCATGACTTCATGACACCTCCAAAACAAAGAACAATGTTAGAAATTAATTAACAGAGAAAATGGAACATATAAAATATTTTGAAAGCATGAACACATAAAAGCATAAAAAAGGAGAGACACAGATATATGTGGTTCATCCAATTTGGGCTATGCCCACGGAGAAACAGCCAGGCCTTCCTTTTATATTTTCCAACAAATTGAACAGATACAACCTACAATAAATCTGTTGTAATTTCCTCTTCACTCTCACACATTCTCCTCTCTCTTTATCACACAAAATAATAATGCAAAACTGCAATACAATTCCCTCATATAAATTGAGGGTTTCATTTTAGGGAAAAAGACCCTAAATTAACACAACTTCTACGATTAGTTCTTTCACCTAATGAGTGGCCCAAATTGACAATGAAATTATAATATTTTACAAGGAAATTTTTATCAAAATTTTGCACCCCCCTGACAGTGATCCTACGGGTAGCGTTGTCGCTCTAATAGGAACTGGGGTCCAACACAGCTAAAACGATACATCTGAATCAAGAAGATAATCAAGCTACACACCCAATAATCTCCTACTTGGAGACTAATTATAGAAACTCCACTGATGCTTCATGTGATGAAAAATGCTCCCTCTTGGACTTGGTTATTTATCATCTTCACCATCATATTTGAAGACCAATTGAAACTGAGCATAATTTTAGTTTCTTCATGGTTACATATTTTGTTAACATATCTGTAGGATTTTGACTAGTGTGTATCTTTTCCAACTTGAACTATCCATCTTTCAAAACCGACGGTATGAAATGGTGCTTGAGTTGTATATTTTTAGTCTTGGAATGAAATGTTAAGTTATTCACAAGATGAATGACACTATTTCTATCACTGTATAACCTTTCCATCTCCTGCTTCTTACAAAATTCATCCATAAAACTTTTCAAGAAAATCATTTCTTTATTGGCCTCTGCAACAACAACATACTCTGCTTTCGTTGTTCAAAGTGCAACAACACTTTGCATTTTTGAAGCCCAACTGGTAGTTGTTCCACCTATGGTAAACACATACCCTATTGTGCTCCTCCTGTTATCTCTATCACCTTCCATATTTGCATCAACATATCCCTGTAGAGCAATGCTTGAACCACTAAAACATAACACTTTATTAGTGACACCTCTCAAATACTTGAGAATCCACTTCACTACCATCCAATCTTCCTTTCCTATATTTTTCTTATACCTACCCACAAATCCCACTGCATATGCAATATTAGGCCTTGTACACACCATTTCATACATTAAGATTCCAATTGTTGATGCATATGGAACTTTAGACATATAATCCATCTCTTCTTGGGCCTTGGGACACATCTCCTTACTTAGCTTGAAATGACTATCCAAAGGTGTACTAATTGGTTTTTCATTCTACATATTAAATCTTTCCAACACCTTTTCTATATACTCATTATAAGATAATGTTAATTTGCGCTTTTTCCTATCTCTAGTTATTCTCATACCAAGGATTTGTTTTGCAACACCCAAAACCTTCATTGGAAATGAAATTTTCAATTTTCCTTCAAGCACATTTATTTCCTGAATGTTAGACCTTGCAAGAAGCATGTCATCTACATACAATAAAAATATAATATAACTTCCGTCATTTTTCTTTTTAAGATAAACATAATGGTCAGAGTGACATCTAGCATAACCTTGTTCAAACATAAACCTGTCCAATTTTAGATACCACTTCCTTGGAGCTTGTTTTAAGCCATATAATCTCTTCTTCAACTTGCATACTAATTTCTCCTTCCCTTTGACCTCATACCCTTGTGGTTGCTTCATATAAATCCATTCCTTGAAATACCCATGGAGAAAGGTTGTCTCTACATCTAATTGTTGAAGATGCAAATATTATATTGCCACTAAACTTAAAATGGTTCTAATTGAAGTCATTTTAACAATAGGAGAAAATATTTCATCAAATTCTATACCTTTCTTTTGTGGAAACACATTCATCACAATTCTAGCCTTATACCTCTATTTTCCTCCATATTCTTCCTTTAACCTATAAACTCATTTATTCTACAATGATGTTTTACCTACTGGAAACCTCACTAAGTCCCAATTCTGGTTATGTACCAAGAAGTCCATATCTTCTTTCATGGCTTTCTCCCACTTCTTCCTAGTTTCTACTTTTATTGCTTCTTCATAACATTTTGGCTTACCAACATTAGTCAACAATACATTATATAATGAAGGAGAGTATCATTCAGGGGTCTACTTATCTTGATAGATATTCTAACACCAGTTTTAGGTGGTTGAGGTGCATGTTGTTAGTGTAGTGCAAATCATTATGATTTTCAGACACCTTTACCTTTTTTATGATCTCATCAAGCACTGTGTATTCTTTGTTTACCTTTTCTTGTTTTTTCCCCTGCATCTGATGCTTATACAAGAGCTTTTCATTGAATATGACATCTCTGCTCCTAATGATTTTGTTATTTTCATAACCATATAAGCGATAACTAAAATCATTAACACCATATCCAATAAAGTTAAATTTCTTTGATTTTGCCTCAAGATTTGTTCTATTTACCTGTCCATGCCTCCTCTAGAATAACACCATCTAAGGAACTTGAGGGCCCTCTATTTATTAGATAAATAGTAACATCTTCAACCTTTGTCTAAAATTGTAAGGGTAATCCTGCATGCAATCTCATGCGCCTTACATGCTCCATTATTATTTTGGTCATCCTTTCTGACACACCATTTTCTTGTGATGTTCCTAGAACTATCTTCTCTCTACGAATTCCATGCTTTGAACAGTAATTATCAAACTCCTTGCTACAATATTCACCTCCATTATCTAATCTTAGACACTTCAACTTCTTTCTTGTCTCATTCTCAACCAAAGATTTTTATTTCTTAAAAGGTTCAAAAAAATCATATTTATTTTAAATACAATAAGCCAAAGTTTTCCTAGTTGCATCATCAATAAAACTAACATAATAGTGAGAGCCACCGAGAGATGATACTTGAGCAAGTCCCCATACATTTGTATGCACAAGCTCTAAATTTTCACTCTTTGTTTCTTTCCCAACTCTAAAATTTTTGACTATCTTTTGTTTTCCATAAACACAATTCTCACAGAAATCCAAATCAACATGCTTCAAACCTAACAAAATATTTCTTGAGTGATGAATCTCCTTCCCCTTCTCACTCATGTGCCCAAACCTATGATGCCACAATGTCATATCTTCTCGTTTGGAGGTTAAAGCATTAGCAAAATTAGATTGCATAAATACAATGTACGAACTTTTTCTCCTTTTTCTATTACCAGGGCTCCTTTAGTGACCTTCCACACTTTTTTGTAAGTGTAGATACATAGATTTCACCTCCCAACTTCCCTGTCGAAATTAGATTTTTCTTCAGATCTGGAACATGCCTTACCTACTTTAATAACCATTGGTTTCCATTCTATAGTTTTACAAAAAATTACCCATTCCAATGAGTTTATAGGGTTTGTAATCACCCAAAATCTCCTTCAACATAGTCATGAAAATGTTTCCTATTAGGTGTGGCATAAAATGAAGCCCCTGAATCTATTATTCAGGCATCAATAATATTCTAATCAAAGAATCAATGCATCTTGCAACACATCACCTGTTACATTCGCTTCATGCTTGTTCTCTTGTTGTCCATCTTCATCTTTTCCCTTCCAAGATTTACAATCTTTCTCTAGGTGTCCCCTCTATACGTATTTCTAGCATAGTATTCCCGATATAGACTTGGATCTGCCTTTCCTTGACTTAATCCAATGCCTTGGACTCTTTCCTCTGTCTCGTTTTCTTCCTTTGGTCTCTGCAATCTTTGTAGGACAAAATCCTAACTTGAGAAAATCTTCATAAAATAGGCTTCTTTTATCTCGCGAGGTGTGCTTTATGCAGATCATATAACAAAGATGTGGCACACCTTTTTCTAGCTTATCCTTTTGCAGAATTTGTTTGGAATGGGGTATTGCATAGGTTTAATATCTTCGTTATTTGGGAAAAGAGTTTTATTGAGAAATGCCTTCCACAATGATTCTCAAACTTTAAGGAATATTGTACACTACCTTTTCATATTATATGGGGTATTTGTAGAAGTTGTAATGCATTCATTTATGAAGAAATATTGACAAATGTCTGAGGCACATGCTTGAAGACAACAACTTTTTATATGGATGTTGGGCCCAAAATGAAGAAATTATCTAAGAGGAATTTCTAGCTTGTGGATGTGTGAGCTAGATTTCCAATTGAATTCTTTGCTTGGGCGACCACAAACAATACTTGTGGCAACAAGGTTTATTTTGTTTTGAAGCCCAGTGATTATTATCACTTTAGTTGGAACAATGGTGTTGGACCTAATAATCGAGCAGAGCTTATAGCTCTTTGGGGGCTATTATTATGTGCAAGATGAATTAGTATTTGATCCCTAGATGTTTATGAAGATTCCAAACTGATCATTAATTAGGTTTTGAAGAGAACAAAATTTGAGCTGCCCGTGATCATAAACTAGATGCAACACATTAGATTGATGATAAAAAACTTCCAGAGTGTCATTTTCACATATCTATAGGGAGCAAAATTATGTAGTAGATTCTTTGTCCAAAGAGGGATGCAATAGGGCGCTGGGGGAGATAAATCTCTTTGTTTTTTTCAATGAATCTCTCCAAAGATTTGGGAGTGTAAATACGTTATAGACAACATGGATTTGATGTTTCTAGCAACATAGTTATGTATTTTCTCTACTAAGTAGTTTTTGAAGAATACTTGCTTATGTCTAAAAAGATTGGTTAGATAATATGATAGATTGTTTAGGATGATAACTTGAAATTAGATATTCATTAACGTTTTGTAAAAAGTCCAAGAATCAATTTCTAGAAATATAATTAGTATAGTGACAAGTTTTGATGCCCATATTTTTCCAAAATTAACCAACTTTTATTTAAAAAAAATTTATTAGTTTTTTCTTATTGGAAAAATATAAATTATAATAAATTAAAAATTAAAAACAAATATAATAAACGTTCATTCTACTCAATCAATCAAATCATATATGATAAATCTCTTTTTTCTATGTAATTAATTAAAATTAAAATAATTCGTATATATATTTGTGTAAAGATATCTTATTTTATACTTTATCGAATTAATTTATTTAACAATTAAAATTCAAATTCAAATAATAATGAAATTTTAAATATATACCATTTAATTATACCAATGCAAAAGAAATTAAAGATTATGAAAAACCTTAAAAACACGTACCTTCATGGAATATTTATTTTACAAGAAGATGGAACGTGATATCCAAGGCTACATCGAGCCGTCCATTTTTTTCGATCTCGACAGCGTGGGAGACAGACACAAATCCTTTCCAACATTCCGGCCGCCGTAAAATGTTCACGGTAACGGAGTGGACAAGCCGGCGGCGGGACGGAAATACTTGTTCTGTAATAAGAACATTTTTGTAAGGTTTAATTATTATTATTAAGTGAGTTTAATGTTTGTGGGAGTTTAATACTCGATCATTTAATCTGAAAACTCTTTCCAATTTCAAAATGGTTTACTTACATAAAACCCCCTCCATTTCCAAAATATATATACTTATTTATATAAAACTCTCTCCACTTCCAAAATATATATGCGAATCCACATAAAAATATGTTTTAAGCTATCCCCAATTACCTCGAAGAGATTGCTCTGTTTCAATATGTTTGGTTTACATCATATTTATTTATTTATTTTTAAAATATCTCATTAATTTTTTGTTGTGTTGCATAATTGATTATAAGTTTAACTTATTTTTGGTTTGAGAAATCTTAACCTATTAGGTTTGGGCCACATCAATCTTTAACATGACTCATTGCTTATGGAGTTTCAAACTCATGACATTCACATTACTAAGTTAATATCATCTATTTTATGTCTGTCATTATTAAAGTGAATATTCTTAACCATATAATTTAATATTTTTTTACATAAAAAATATTATCCAATATATTTTTATGGAGTTGTCTTTAGTGTGACTTTTTGGACTTTCCAGTGTTGGAATCCTACGGAAAAATTTGAGGTGAACTCTTGATTTGTGTTATTTAAACTGGTTTTTTGACTGTATATATGGAATCAACACCCTGAAAAATCTTTAGGGCACTTCGATTGTGCAGGGGTTAGCCATCAAGCTTGTGATTTCAATAAAATCCTACCCATTTTAGAGAAATTAGACCGGAAAAGCTTCCAAAAAATCTCACTAAAAACTGACTAGAAAAATAATAGATAACTTACTTTGAACTCAAAGTTAGAAATGACTTCAAATTCTTTGGCTTCCCATATTCTAAACATAATTTTTTGATATTTAATTTAGTATATACACACCCATTCTATCCCACCACTATATCACTAAGCTTACTCATGTTGCAAACACACATACCTCTTAGTAACTATACCTTTTGTTTATTCCAAATGAGAAACACTATCCTCCTCTAAGACTAAGTTCCCTTCGAGATTAAAATTGGAATCCTCCTCTAAGACTAAGTTCCCTTCAGGATTAAAATTGGAATCACGTTATAGGGAGAATATTTTCAACTTTATCAAGGGATATGAAGCTCTAGTTGAAGTAGGTTCCATACGTGGAAAAATGTCGAAGAACCTTCTCCTTCAACTTTCCTTTAATATTTTCACATGAACCTTTAACCATGATAATACCATCTCCTTCCTTCAAAGTAGTCTATTCACAATCACTTTCATTTACTATCTTTTAATCCTTTAATTTGGGATGAAGACTACTATCTATTATCTTCATTTAATATCCTCACTATATCTCTTCTTTCATACCATTGAGCGAAACTTAAGCTTACACTCACTAACTAACTGACCATAAGAATGACAATGAGATCAGTGAAATAGGATTCTTACTTGATCCAAGATTTGAACACAAGAATAGGTACCCACTAAAAACTCGATAACATTTTCCAACCCTTTATTTAAAACTAGTTCAATAAGGATACATGAAATTACATGAGAGGCTTCAAATTTAAAATTCTCATCCACGTTGAGAAAAGTCCCCAAATTATCCTTAGATACCATGAAGATATTTATTGTTTAGAACTTAAGTGTAACATCCCCGAAAAAACATGTAATTAATTACATTAATCTAGCAATTTATAATCAACATGCAACTATCAACTAATTAACATCAAAGTTTAAAACTATAAGTAGGGATACTTACCTATGTTTTCCGGGTTGAATGCTAGTTGAAGTCTTCTAATTGCAACAAGGTTTTGGGGACAACTCTCCACCCAACCGTAGGCTCAGTTTCACAAAATCTTGCTACAACTGGCCACCCTCGAGCCCTCAATCAACGTACTACTGCCAGGGTATCCTTTGTCAGATAACACTATTCTCCCAAGAGAATGGATGATTAAATCATGGAATGATGGAATGTTAGAATGCCTCTCATCTTCCTCATCATCTATTAAATAGAGCAACATTGGAAGGGGAACCACATGCACACAATCCATGTGTCTACATGCAACTTTATTGCTTTTCTTGTTTTATTTCTTTTGTTTTTACTTTTCGATAGCTTAAACTGATTTTTTTACTGTTTTCTTGTTTTATTTCTAGTTATATTCTTTTAGAGCTTAATATTGTTATTTATTATTTTATTATTATTTATTATTACTATTTATTATTTATTATTTATTAATTTTATTTTAATATTACATTATTATTATTATTATTATTTATTACATTAAGCGAAAAACTAAACATGTTTACCCTAACCAAATGTAACAAAAGTCATTTTGATTGAATACATCAAACCTAGGAATCCATTTCTTTAAGGTTATCATAGTTGAACGCGAAAACCAATGTATTTTCAAAATAATTGTTGCTTTCTATTTGGTTTTGAAGTTGAATGCTAACCCACTGCTCACCAAAGTGTGAAACAATATAACATAACATAAAACAAATTAACAAACCTTCACCATTTAGCTCTTGGTATTGGTCTAATAAATGAACCACATACGAAATTTAGTTGTTAAAGATTTAAATGACTTGCATAACCTCTGACATATTATTGTTTTCCCTAAGTATCAATATTATTTTTTATATAGTCAAATTTACACATCTTTTCAACTCTTGGCTAAAATCAACCTTCTCCCTACCATCATCTAAGGCTTCATTACTAACCAATATGGTAGAAACAACCTCCTACACTTAGAAAGTTGGATTCTAGTATGTTAGAATAAGTTCCTCCAGCAAACAAACCTAGTTCTAAACTAAAATGAAGTGATCCTCCATAGGACACATTAAAGCATGAATAAGGGGAGTTTACTTTTCCCTTGTCGACTTCTCTAAGCTCAAGGGAACCTCTCCAGTGCTCAAAACTGTGCTCCTATACCCCATTAACTAGAGGAATTATAGTTTTTACTTTGTCTAACCTCTATATCCTCATGACTTCATAACACATCCAAAATAGAGAACAAGTCATTACATATCTTTGCACTACATTTGCAAATGATGAAACTTCAAAGCACTTCTCTACACAATGTTTTCAAGAATGAACAATGGTCATTAAGACCATATGTGGCCTTTCCTACCTCGTCCTCATTATTTTGGGCTGACAAATGACAATTGAAAAAAGTACTTCTTGGATAACCATAATTTAAAACCTTCTTTTCCTTATGAGCTTTCACCATTTTATCAAGATTTAGAGTAATGAGAAGACCTATTCTTATGATGGTCCTACTAAATCCCATATTAAAACCCATCCTTATATTTTTTCCAAGATTCGGAGAAAAATACAATCTCAAACCAACACAAGTTTCCTTCTAACATTCCAATGAAACTAAAATTAAAACAAACCCACTAATAAATCCTTATTTGATATCATTATAAAACACTACTAAAAATTATATAGATTTTAAAATATAATTTGCAAATTCCTCTCAACCCCAAAGCTTTTCAAAACTCCAAAACCCTTCAAAATGTTAACCCATAAATCCCATATGCTTAGAACTCTAAAATTAAAATTCAACATAAAGATAATAGCTTAGTTATTAATTTTTCTTAAAAAACTGAAAATAATATTTTAAGAAAACATTATTATTACATCATATATTTATTGAAAAAATAAAAGACAACTCATATCATTATAAAACACTACTAAACATTATATGATATCATTATAAAACACTACTAAACATTATATGGATTTTAAAATGTAATTTACAAATTCCTCCTCAACCTCGAAGCTTTTCAAAACTCTAAAACTCGTCAAAATATTAACCCATAAATCCCATATCCCTAAAACTCTAAAATTAAAATTAAACATAAAAATAATGACTCTATTATTATTTTTTCTTTAAAACACTAAAATAAAATAAAACTAAACAGCCATTATTTTTATTTCTTTAAAAACACTAGAAATAATACTTTAAGAAAACATTGCCATTATTTTTATTTCTTTAAAAACACTAGAAATAATATTTTAAGAAAACATTATTATTATTTATTATTTATTGAAAAAAAAAAACTTTTAAAACTAATATATTTGAAAAACGTAAATAAGATATGAAATAAAAGTACCAGTATCAACATTTTATAATTTTTTGATTCATTATATAATTTTGAAATTTTAAAATTATATAAACTAGTATGTCTCGTTTAAAAGCTATACATTATGTTAAAAATATAAATTTCATCTTACGTGTATGTCTTGATTTGAGTGAAGCGGATTTTTCAAAATTAATTATATATATGTGCACATAATTCAAATCAAGACATACATGTGAGATGAAGTTTATATTTTTAAACTAATGAATAGCTTTTAAACGAGACATACTAGTTTAATATTACTAATTAATCTATATCTCCAAGAATTAAACTTTCTATATATTAAAAATATAACCATGAATTACAATTATTAAAATAATTACAGTAAATTTAATTTATTAAAAAATATTTATGTTAATAATTTTTATTGTATTAATTGCTATAAATTGATTTGTTAAAATTTGTTAATAAATGTTGGTGACTGTGAATATTTAAAATAAATTAATTAAAATAAAAGTAATAATTATTATGATAAGTTTGAGTTAGTTATTTCATGGGTTCACCAATGATAGTTTAGAAGCTCATTTTATTTGTTTACGTTATTTGTTATGATTAGATCTATTTAAAGAGTTGAGGAAATTCATTATGGAATGCAAGAATATGAGGTTAGATCTATCTTAATTGGAGAACTTGATAGATCCATATTTAAATGGCTATAAGATGATAATAATTTAATTAAGGTATTGTTATTGTTAAAAACATTTACAATAAATAACTTTTAATAATAAAAAATATTGATATAACATTTATAAAAGACACCCATTAATTACTACAATTATTATTTTAATAGTAATGATAATATTGTATTTGATCAAAATCTGCCCTTGTTTCATGTCAAATACATAATAAAAAAAAAGACATCATTATAAGTCAGTTTTTTACGCATTTTTTTTTTTTTTTTTTTTTTAATCCAAAATGAAAGTTGTCCTATAGAGAGGTAGATTTTCATTCAAATACATCATCATAATTCAAAGTATTTTGGTCATTTTTTTTTTATCCAAAATGAAAGTTGTCCTATAGATTATTCATGTAAGCAAGCGGTGGGGGTGTTTGGAGGTGAATACCTTTGAAAAGAGCCCCAAAATAATGCAAAAATTATAATAAACATTCCTAATTTATGATGTAACTTGATGCATGACTTATCATTGGAACTATTACTAATGAACAAAGGATGGTATTAATTGGCCATTAATCATCAATGAGTTCACCAAATTCAGATTGCATCCTAGATTGACACACCCATATGTTTCGTTATTATTATCCAATAGTATGTGCTTATAACTCATAATTTGGATATCTTTAGTTGTCTTCTTGACACATTTTAAGAGATTATCTCTTGGAGATGAACCTTTAACCGTATACTAAATGATAATAAGAGAGTCCCCCAACATAATGAGAGAGGAAACATGATCTTCTTTGGCAAGAAAGATGCATTGTAGTAAGCCATATGCTCTTTGTAGCAACCCATTCGCTTCTACCTGATTATTTGTCATCTTTACCAAACCCACGAGTAGTCTAAACTTTTTGTTCACCTAAATCATAAGTAACCACCTCCACTGACAACCCCTACTTAATTTAAAATCTATAAAATAATAAAAATTACATATTAAAAAACTTGTACATATAAAATCATCATCTATATTTAACATATAATAACAGAATAAAATCATTATCTTATTTACATATAAACACCAAGAGATATTTGTATTTAGAATTACACCATTTTTATGAAATAATAATTAAGAACATAAACTAAATAATAAATAAGTTTATAGATAAAAAAATGTTTAAAATGAATTTATTAAAAATTTGTTTCAATTTTTAAGACATTCTTTTTACATTTATGTAAATAATGTTTAGTGTAAATTTTCTTATAAATTAGTATAGATCCATCTTAAGCATGGATCTAATAAGAACCAAGAGGCATCAAATCCTTTGAGATGCAAATCCTTTTTACAATGAAAAACTTAAAAAAATTGAACCTCCCAAGATTGCATCCTTGTAGGGACTCTCTCTCTCTCTCTATATATATATGTGTGTGTGTGTGTGTGTGTGTGTGTGTGTGTGTGTATGTGTGTGTTGTGTCTGTGTGTGGTTGTGTGATTGTGTGATGTGTGTATAATTCATTTTTTAAATTGTATTTTTGAATATATAAATGGATGAACTTTCTTTGGAAAATCCCTTTCAAATAGATGAAATAAAATAGCTTAAACATGTTATCCCAACAAATTATTTGCTCCATTCAATTACCCTATATAAAACGGTCAAAAATTGGTAAAATAGATGGTTACTTTAATTATTGTAACAATTATTACTCTTATATGTATATAGAACATTATTATATTATCTTTAAACATACTATAATATGTAAATTATTGGCATTTGAAATAAATTTAGTTAACAATGGTACTTGAGATATTTATTTAAGATTACATTACATCGCTTTTTTATTGTATATTATTTTTAAATGCATTTCAATTAACTTAATTGATTATTAAATATTTTATTTATGATGCACATTGATTTTTTAATACTATTTTTTTAAATTAACATATTAATTTATTTAAGAATGATTAATACAGATTACCTCCTATAATATTATAGGAAGGAAACTGAATTCTTTTACTTTCAATTACTTCTTCTTTTTGCACATGTGAGTGAGGGTTTTATTTGTCGGTATGTGTGTTAAATAAATAGTTAAAAGGTGGATATTAAAATGGTTTATTTACACATCCAATTCAAATATGAAAATATACATAATATCAACTTTATTTGTTTTTTTGTTTCAATTACTTTGGAAGAATTATAAATTTATCTTATTTCATATGGACATGAAAATATTATATTTATAATTGTAAGTGATAGTGGAATATTTTTACCATATCTCCCTTGTATTGGGTTGTCATATCAACAACCAATAAAGAAAACATAGTTAGAATGATATTAAATTTTATAACCAAATATGTAAAAATAACCAAATATGTATATTTGTTTTTATTTTGATTATAGGAAACATTAATTTTTAATTTAAAGAATATTTTAATTTTATTTTAAAAGGGGCATGTGTTAGCTCTAGGTTGAGCACGGACTAAATTACACATCACCTTCATATTGGACTATAGAACCAATATAGATCCATCTTAATCACAACCCTAGCATGCACAAAGAGGGATCAAATCTCTTCAGGTGCAAACCTTTTTAAAGTGAAAATTTTGAATATATTAGTGTGTGTAAATTTTCATTGTTTAAATTGTGTTTTTGAATGGTATATAGAGTAGGTAAATTAAACTGGTAAGTACTAAAAATGTTTCTTTAGATTTTCACAAAATTGACCAAAAAAAATACCTGAAAAATGACCAAAATGTAAAATAGTGAGACTACTACCATAAAAAACTTGTTTTCTCCAATTGTTTTATATGATATATACATAAATGTGAAACTACTTACAATATTTTAACCATAAAACTTATTTTCTCCAATTGTTTTATATGATATATACATAAATGCTTTTTAAACAATATATAATATATACAAGTTGACATTAAAATATTTAACATAACATGTGCATTGAGACATTTATCTATGGATTACATTGTTTGCATTAAAATAGTTTTATTTTTTATTTATTATTAATAATATATTTTTAAGTTGTTGAAAATAGAAACAAGAAATCTTAAAAATAACATCAAGAAAGGAAATTCTAATTTAATTTTTTCCTTGAATTTTGTCTTTGAATTAAATTGTAATTGTAATTCTCATTGCGATTACAAGTTAACTAAGTTAATTTAAATTAGTCAGCTCAGTTATTTGAGCGTCTATCTAATTCATGTAGAGTAGTTCCTAAATTTTAGGGGCCCATATTGAGTTCTTTTGAGTTGTAATTATTTAGTTTAGTTTAACTGAGTTAAATTTAGTTAAACTAGTTCCAACTGATGGAGGAATTAGTGGGAGATCTAGTAGTGGGGTGTAACCAACACTACTCAAGTAGTAAACTGAAGATTCATTCATAATTAATTCATGCATCTTAGATCAAAGAAAGACCCAATTGAGATTGGAGTTCACGATTATGTACTATCAATTGTATAATCATCTAAATTAAAGAGATGGTGCATGCAATCAGAAGAAGGCCTAAAATAAATCATTCCTTAACTAGAAAACTCACAAACTTTAGTAATTCAAATTTCCTTTAAAAGGAGGAATGAAGGAACAAGTTTAATCGTTGTTTTGGTGAGCATGAGTTAGTGAGACCAAACAATAGGAAGCACAAGTTTGTCCATGGAGCTTGTGAGAGAAAGGTGTGCCAAGAGAAACTTGTGCACATGATGGTACTGAGATAGATAGAGATAATGCATAGATTGCTCGGCTTGAGAAAAGCATTGTAATCCTCTCATATTTTATGATTAATGCAATATACATATAGCAGGGGTTTTTAGCTATGGCTTTCCCCAAGAAATCAATGTGTTATGTGTGATTGAATTCTCTTATATGCTTCATGATTTTATCAATTGTTTATTGTTTCTGCTGATGAGTAGAGTAGATTCAAGTCTTTTGTTTTAGAAAATTACATCAGAAGTTTGAATCTATTAGGAATTTCTACATGGTATCAGAGTTGGAATCACTATAGAAGAGGAGAATACGAGTTTGTATTTTTCAAGAGAAATCGAATTTGTAGCATCATACTTTAGAGCCAGCAGGATGTCATTCTACGGATTGAGGCTCGAATATTCCCTTGAGGGAAGTTCGAACTATATTACTTGGAAGGAAATGATGGAGGCAGTGTTGGAAGACAATATGCTTAAGAAATTCATAGAAAATGATATTCCTAAGCCTTCAACAATTGATGCTCAAGATCTGGCAGGGTGGAGAAAGTGTGTGGCAAAGACAAAAAGGATTATCTGAGAAGGATTCTCTTGAACCTCCACGGTAAGGAAACTCCATTCGCAATGTGGAAGGCCTCGACGAACCTGTTTCAAAACATCAGTGACCATAGTAAATTGTCACTGAAGGACAAGCTCAGAAAGATCAATATGGAGAAGGAAGATACAATGTGGAAGTACTTGATCAAGTTCACCCAATGTCGGGATGATCTGGAAGTGTCAATGTTATAGTTGCTGAAGATGATCTAGCGAGCCTAGTACTTCTAGGAATTCCCAAGAACTGGCACAACTACCAGGACTCGGTTAATGGGAGGGAGAAACTACCAGAGTGGGAGCAGTTGTGGTCCAACTTGGTACAAAAAGAGATTAATCGGAACACCAGAGGTGGGACCTCATCCAAAGAAGTGGAAGAGGACTTTGCATTAGTCAACAAATAAAATAAATCCAAGGGGAAGTAGTCCCAAGGTGAGGATGGTGGAAAGAAGAAGGAATTATCAAACATCAAGTGTTTTCACTGTCACGAGTTAAGGCACTATGCCATGAAATGCCCACATAAGAAAGAAAGTAAGAAGGAGCCTAAAATAGAAGTATTAGGTGAAGATCCAGCTTCACAATTTGAATTTGATTTCACTCTCATTTCATTGATGGAAAGCATTGTAATAGGAAGCATGTGGTATCTTCACAGTGGTACCTTGTTCCATATGACGACGAATAAAGATCTCTTCAGTGAATTGGAGGAGAAAGACCTCAAGCAGAACATAAATTTTGGAGATGATGGGAGGTATAGTGCGACTAACATCGATATTGTTACTTTTTAGAGGAAGTCTAACTCCCATTTTAGACTCATAGATATGATGTATGTTCTAGGGCTAAAGAAGAAACTTGTTTCTATCCTGGCATTGGAAGACCGTGCCTACAATGTGATTTTTAGCAAAGGAATGGTTTTCCTTAGACACATCACCACGGGATAGGTGAAACAGATCAGTGTGCGAGTCAAGAACCAATATGCACTTGAGGTACAAGATGCATGTAAAGCCTTGAGGAAAAAGGAAAATGTTAGAGACTTGGTGGTTGAGAGGGAGCATGAATTACCTCAACAAGTTTTGGAGTAGCCGCAATTGGAGAAGAAGAGAGGAGACTGAGTGGAGACATACACTCAAGCAGAGACCTCCAGTAAGGGGAATTCCGATCCAAGTGGGAAGAAGGAGCACATGCAACCATACCTCTAGGTGAGATATGGGGTGATATGAAACCTTAGTCCAAGAGTTTCATAGATTTGGGCATGGTCCATTGAGGTGTTTTTTGTCTCATGGATCATTACCTTGCTAGTGCTTAGTAGCAGGAGGATCAATGTCAGTCATACATTGAAGAGTGAAGAGAAGTGTTGACAACATAGTAGGAGGCTCAGTAGCAGAGTCAGTAGCAACAAAATTTTCCTAGTAGACAGTTGCAGACACAGTTGATTCAGTTTATTTTGTTTGGATGCTTTTGGTTGCAGATGTTGTAGTAGCAACAAAAATAGTGAAAAGTGTTGCATGAAAAACATTCCAAAGGTACCAGATCAGGATAGAGTTGAATTCCTTTCTTGTTGAGAGGGAGTTTTGAAAATAGAAACAAGAAATCTTAAAAATAACATCAAGAAAGGAAATTCTAATTTAATTTTTTCCTTGAATTAAATTAGGAATTAAATTGTAATTCTAATTCTCATAGCAACTTGTAATAGTTAACTAAGTTAATTTGACTTAGTTGGCTCAGTTAATTTGAGTTAGGAGTTTATCTATAGTCATGTAGAGTGGATCCAAAATTTTAGGGCCCCAAGTTGAGTTCTTTTGAGTTGTAATTATTTAATTTAGTTTAACTGAGTTAAATTTAGTTAAACTAGTTCCAATTGATGGAGGAATTAGTGGGAGATCCAGTAGTGGGGTGTAACTTGCAGTAGCGGGCTGTAACCAACACTACTCAACCAACAAATTGAATATTCAATCATAATTAACTCATGCATGTCAGATCATAGAAATACCCAATTGAGATTGGAGTTCAGGGACAATGTAATATCGGTTGTATAATCATCTAAACTAAGCAGATGGTGCATGCAATCAAAAGAAGGCCTAAAATAAATGATTCCTTAATTAGAAAACTCACAAATTTTAGCCATTTGAATTGCCTTTAAAAGGAATAATGAAGGCACAAGTTTGATTGTTTTTTTGGTGAGCACGAGTTGGTGAGACCAAGCAATAGGAAGCACAAGCTTGTGCGTGGAGTTTGTGAGAAAAAGGTGTGCCAAGAAAAGATTGTGCACATGTTGGTAGTGAGATAGATAAATATGGTGTAGAGATTGCTTGGGCTTGAGAAAAGAATTTTAATATTCTCATAATTTCTGATTAATGCAATTTCCCTAGGAAATCATTGTGTTATGTGTGATTGAATTCTCTCTTGTATGCTTCGTGATTTCATCGATTGTTTATTGTTTCCACTAATGAGTGGAGTAGATTAAAGTAGTTTGTTTTAGCAAATTACATAAGCATTTTGAATCTAAAGGAATTTCTACATGGTATCGGAGTTGAAATCACTATAGAAGAGGAGAATACGAGTTTGTATTTTATAGGAGAAATCGAATTTGTAGCATCATACTTTAGATCTGACAGGATGTCGTTCTACAGATTGAGGCTCGAATATGCCCTTGAGGGAAGTTCAAACTATATTTCTTGGAAGGATAGGATGGAGGTAGTGTTAGAAGACAACAACCTTAAGGAATTCATAGACAACAATATTCCTAAGCGTCCAACAGCTTATGCTCAAGATCTGGCAGAGTGGAGAAAGTGTGTGGAAAATGTGTGAAGGATTATCCTAGAAGGAGTTCGAGATCATATTGTCTCGAACCTCCATGGTAAGGAAACTCCATTTGCAATGTTGAAGACCTTGAAAAACTTGTTTCAAAACAACAACGACCATAGGAAGATGGCACTGAAGGACAAGCTCATAAAGATCAAGATGGATAAGGGTGATACAATCCCAAATTACTTGACCAAGTTCACCCAATGTCGGGATGAGCTTGGAAGTGTTGGTGTTAGAGTTGTTGAAGATGATCTGGTGAGCCTAACACTTCTAGGAATTCCTAAGAGCTGGAATAGCTACCAGGATTCAATTAATGGGAGGGAGAAGCTACCAGAGTGGGAGGGATTATGGTCTGACTTGGTACAAGAAGAGATTCAGTGGAACACCAGAGATGGGATGTCATCCAAAGAAGTTGAAGAGGACTTTGCATTAGTCAAAAAAGAAAATAAAGCCAAGGGAAAGCAGTCCCAAGTCAAGGAGGGTGAAAAGAAGAAGGACTTGTCAAACATCAAGTGTTTTTACCGTCACAAGTTCAGGCACTATGCCACAAAATACTCACAGAATAAAGTAATCAAGAAGGAACCTACAATAGTAGTAGCAGGTGAAGCTCTAGCTTCACAATTTAAACTTGATTTCAATCTCATTGCATTCATGGAAATCATTGTAATGGGAAGCATGTGGTATCTCGACAATGGTGCCTCGTTCCATATGATGGGGAATATATATCTCTTCAGTGACTTGGAGGATAAAGACCTCAAGAAGAACAAAGAGTTTAGGGATGATCAAACATATAACACGACTGGAATCGGTACTATTACTTTTTAGAGGGATTATGGCTACCTTCTCAGATTCACAGATGTGATGTATGTTTCGGGACTAAATAATAATATTTTTTTCGTTGCAGTAATTGAAGACCATGGCTACAATGTGATTTTTAGCAAAGGAAAGGTTTTCCATAGACACATCGCCATGGGACAGATGAAACATATGGGCGTGTGAGTCAAGAACTTGTATGCACTTGAGGTATAAGATGCATACAAAGCCTTGAGGAGCAAAGAAAAGGTTAGAGAATTGGTGGTTGAGAGGGAGCATGAATTACCTCTCAACATGCAGCCTCAAAAGCATCCTCAACAAGTTGTGGAGCAACCACAATTGGAGAAGAAGAGAGGAGATCGAGTGGAGACATCCACTCAAGAAGAGACCTCCAGTAAGGAGGAATTCCAAGGTAAGTGGGCAGAAGGAGCATATGCATCCATACCTCCAGGTGACAGGTGGGGTGATATGAAACCTTAGTCCAAGAGTTTCAGAAATTTGGGTAGGGTCCATTGAGGTGTTTTTCCTCTCATGGATCATTACCTTGCTATAGGGGCCCAAAATATTCAGTCGCGGGAGGATCAACGTTAGTCAAATACTGAGGAGTGTAGAGTAGTGTTGACAATATAGTAGGTTGCTCAGTAGCATAGTCAAGAACAACACAGTTTTCCTAGGAGACAGTTGCAGACACAATTAATTCAATTTATTTTGTTTGGATTCTTTTGGTTGCTAATGTTGCAATAGGAACAACAACAGCGACAAGTCTTGGATGCAAAAGTTTCCAAAGGTACTAGATCACAATACAGTTGAATTCCTTCCTTATTGAGAGGTAGTGTTGAATTTAACAACAGGAAATGTTAAAAACAGTGTCAAGAAAGAAAATCCTAATTTAATTTTGTCCCTGAATTAAATTAGGAATTAAATTGTAATTCTTATTCTCACAACAACTTTCAATAGTTAACTAAGTTAATTTTACTTAGTTGGCTCAATTAATTCAAGTTGGGAGTCTATCTAGAGTCATGTAGAGTGGTTCATAAATTTTAGGGGCACAGGTTGAATTCTTTTGAGTTGTAATTATTTAATTCAGTTTAATTGAGTTAAATTCAGTTAATCTAGTTCCAACTAATGGAGGAATTAGTGGGAGATCCAGTAGTGGGGTGTAACCTGCAGTAGTGGGGTGTAACTAACACGTCTCAACTGTTAAACTAAAGATTAACTCATAATTAACTCATGCATGTAAAATTAGAAAAAGACCCAATTGAGATTGGAGTTCAGGGATAGTGTAATATTAGTTGTAAAATGATCTAAATTAAAAAGATGTTGCATGCAATTAGAAGAAGGCCTAAAAAAAATAATTCCTTAATTATAAATCTCACTAATTTTATCCATTTGAATTGCCTTTAAAAGGAGGAATGAAGGCAAAAGTTTAATCATTGTTTTGGTGAGCACTTGTTGGTGAGACCAAGCAATAGGAAGCACAGGTTTGTGCGTGGAACTTGTGAGAGAAAGGTGTGCCAAGAGAAGTTTGTGCATATGTTGGTAATGATATAGATAGAGATAGCGCAGAGATTGCTCAGGCTTGAGAAAAGCATTGTAATCTTTTCATATTTTATGATTAATGCAATATACAGATAACATGGGTTTTTAGCTGTGGCTTTCCCGAGGAAACCATTGTGTTATGTGTGATTCAATTCTCTCTTGTATGCTTTGTGATTTTATCGATCGTTTATTGTTTCCGCTGATGAGTAGAGTATACTCAATTCTTTTGTTTCAACAAATTACACAAGCAGCCTCAATATAAAAGGAATTTCTACATAAGTATACTTCTATACTATTTAATCCTACATATTAAAATATTTTATTGATGACCCACATTGACTTTTTTTATTATTATGAATATTTTTAAATGTCACATTAATTTTGTATTGAAACTTAAATGAATTAAGCATCTCCCTCTTATTATTTTTGTTAGAAAGTACTTAATATTTTTTATTTTATTTTTTAACTTTCAATTACATTTTTCTTTGGAAATTGAATATTTTATTATATACAACATCAAAATATTTTCCTTTAACATTTTTTCCCATATATAATTATATGTGAAGTTGATATCTATATAAATTAGTTAACATAGATCTTCAAATAGTTGATATAAATTATATGTTGAGATATTTACTTTTGAAATGTACAATGTTTAAAAATCTTATTCACAACATTTTAAACTTTTAATTACTTTATCTCTTTTTAAAGTTGACATGATATTATATATCATGTTGATATCGAAATATTTTATTTATGACTCAGAGTGAGTGAAATTTTTTTTACCACAATAGTTTGTAATATCGACAACAAATCAAGTGTCCATAGTGAGGTTGGGATTATTGATATTTTCTAATGTTTTTAATTAAAACTAATTAAACATGCATATTCATTTTTTTTATTATATTTACATTGCTTTTCTATTTAGAGAAAATTAATTATTTAAGAAAAACACTTGGAAATTACACATGGCCATAATATTGGGTTATAAAATGTGTCTCTCAATGCAATGAGCCTCTCAACTCAATAATAATCAATATAATTTTATTCCCACTAATTATAACACTTGATTATAACATTTGTTTTTGCCATTCCATGGATGGTATTGGGTTGAATATGTTTGCTTACATTATAATTGTGCAACTACAATGAATTTCTAGTAAGGTATACAACAACCTTATATAAAATAAGTGTAAATTAGTTTGTAATTTGATGGTTAAATTAAAATTATATAAAAAAATTAAAAGTAATATATATATATATATATATATATATCTATTCCAAAGAAAGGATGTGTAATTTTATTCATAATTAAATGACGAAGATTACATTTTGGATATAAACTTTAGGAGTGTATTCATGAAGAAATCAAACAATTGCAAAAAATAAAACTTATCAAATGATAATAAGATTCCATCCAGAAATTTATTGAGAAAGTCAAGCATGACCGGGGAGTGGGAGGTGCGGCGGAGCTGAGAAGAGCGATGGAGAGTTAGGGTTAGGGTTGGGAACAGGCGTTCCCAAGCGGACCTGCTCCTGGATAGGTGCAGGAGACCTCGTGCTCACCTGCAAGAACCACACAACAAACCAGTACTAAATAAGGGGAGGGAAAAAATCACTGAAAACAGGCCAGACTGCAAAGAAATGACAGAAGCAAGCGGGGGGGGGGGGGGGGGAGAGATCCCCTCCTACAAGGAGATCACAGCAGGGAAATCAAGCTGAATCAGGGCAATTGGCGAACCTGGAAATCGCGGTAAAAATGCGCCGGTGATGGGAGAAGTATGGTAGGCGAGGACAGGGAACAAATGTTTGCCGCAGGCAACCAAAAAACCCAGGTTCGTAATCCCGAATAACAAATTAGAAGAGTATAGAGGTTATATGAAAGATCATGCACTTATTTGCAAATTTATAGGAACTTGGCCATCTGAGAAAGATTTGATGAAATTGATACAACAAAAGTGGAAACCCAAAGGTCATATAGATCTTAAATTGGGGGCAAAGGGTTTTTTCACAGTAATATTTACAAATCTAGAGGATAAGGAGAGGATATTTGAAGAAGGACGCTATTTCTTTAACAATGCAGGATTATTCATGAGGCAATGGGAAGAATGTTATAACCCGGAAAAAGAAAGGATGTTAGCGGCACCAGTTTGGGTCAGACTATTTGGACTTCCGATGGAGTTCTGGGACCCGAATATTTTAGAAGGAATTGGGAACTTAATAGGAACGTTTTTGAAGGTAGCAGAGACGACCAATAGAGGTAGATATAGATCATACGCCAGGATCTGTGTCTACATGAATATCACAGAACCCTTGCCGGACCATATTGAAATAGAATATCACGGTGAAGTTTGGCAACAGATAGTTGATTATGAACACATCCCATTCAGGTGCAGATGGTGCCATGAGTATGGCCATCTGTTTAAACATTGTCTGATGAATGAAGGAAACATCCCAACAAATCGGGGGGACGAAAGGATAAGTTCAGAGCAGGAAGGGAAGATGAACGAAGGAAATAGAGGAGGGTTTAAGGAAGTACAGAGAAGAAAAAGACCCCAAAAGGGGAAAACCAGACCCAACCCTTCTTACCCGGAAGGCAACCAGAAAATCCAGAATTAGTTCGAAGTCCTGCGTGATCTAGAAATGGAAGCAGAAGGAGAAGAAGAGGAAGAAGAAACAAGGGAAGTCCAGAAAGGAAACATGAAGGAAGTCAAGGAAACAAATAAAATAACATTAGAAAATGAGGGAGAGCAGGGAGACCGGGAATAAGAACAGATCCAAGAACAAATCTAAATGGAAATAGATCCACAACAGGAACAAGAAGGAGAAGAAGAGAAGATCATGAGGAAACTCCTACAGGAATGGAAGCATCTGGATGAGTGGTTCATACCAGAGGACCATAAACAACTCTATAAGGACATGTTCCAAAGATATAAGGAAAAATGAGGAAGATGGACAGCAAAGCAACCCGAGCAACTGGGATCACAAGGAGATCAGAACGCAGAAATAGGCACCATAGGGAAAAGCGGAAGGAAAAGAGGAAGGAGACCTATGAGCGAGACCATTCAAATGGTAGAAGACATGTTGGTGAATTCAGGGAAAGTTATACCATTGTCGGAGGTCTTCCAACAACCCCTAAAACTTTTGAAATGATTATCACAACCTGGAATATCAGAGGACTTAACAGTAAGGGAAAACAAATAAATCTGAAAGAGAGACTCAGAAGGGATAAGCCAAATATAATGCTAATGCAAGAAACAAAATTATGGGAGAGCAAACTAAGAGAAGTAATGAACAACTTCAAGCCACATTATGAGATCATGGGTCAAGATGAGACAGGTAGTGTAGGAGGAGTAGCAATCCTCTAGAACCCAGAGGAGGTCCAATTTGAAGATTAGACGAGCATACCACGCGTCCTTTTGGGGAGATTTAGAATTTTAGGTTCCCAAGAATGGATCTTATTATCAAATGTATACGGGCCCCATATACAGAATGAACGTAGGAACTTTCTTCAGAACCTGGCAGTCTTGTATTCCCTTTACCCAGCTTCACCTTGGATAGTCGGAGGAGATTTTAATATGATAAAATCTCTAACCGAAAAAAAGGGAGGACTTAGAAGAACAAAGATAGACATGGAAGCCTTCGGGGATTGGATAAAAGCTCAAAGGCTTGTGGACATACAGATAATAAACAGAACATACACATGGAATAACAGAAGAGGAGGCAGACATCAGATCACCTCCAGATTAGATCGATTCCTACTGTCAGAACATATCATAAATTGGGATATCTTCATTGAAGCAGTGATTCTCCCTGGAATGGGATTGGATCACTGGTCAATCAAGGCTGAACTAGACATAAAATCCAGCCCGAAGAGAAAGCCCTTTAGATTCGAAGCCTTTTGGCTCAAAGACAAATTTTTTATGAAGAAAGTAGAAGAATGGTGGAGACAAAGCAGGAAGAGAGGAAGAAACAAAATGCAAACTTTCCAGCTGAAACTAAAAGAACTGAAAGAGAATATCAAGAAATGGAACAAGGAAGAATTCAGACATATACTCAAAGATCAGCAGATACTAGAGCAGAAGATGACACAAATCCAACAAGATATAATAAATACAGGTAGAAGTGATGAACTAGCCAAAGAGGAAGGGATCCTGATAGGGCAATTAGAAAGGCGAAAACAAGAAGAAATCTTGTGGAGGCAAAAATCCAGGGTAAACTGGTTAAGAGAAGGGGAAAGGAACACAAAGTTCTTCCACCAAGCTATGATCCAAAGAAGGCAGAGAAATAGAATTTTCTCTATTAAAAACGAAGAAGGGATAAGAGTCACACAACATGAGGAGATAGAGCAAGTACTGGTAAAGCATTTCAAGGATCTTCTTACGGAACCAAATGTTGATCGAGAAGAAGCTATTGAAAGAATGTGTAATGAGATTCCGAGTAGAATCACTAGAGATCAAAACCTCGCCTTGATGAGGGTAGTTACTTTGGAAGAAGTAGAAGAGACAGCGAAGGGAATGAAAAAGAATAAAGCCCCAGGCCCCGATGGATTCACAGTGGAATTCTATCAAGCAGGTTGGAAATTCCTAAGCCAAGACATCCTGGATGTAGTGGAAGAATCAAGAAGGAATCAAAAGGTAAGTATAAGCCTAAACTCAACTCTCTTATCTTTAATCCATAAAGAAAATAAGTCTGAAATCCCTTAGGGCTTTAGACCTATAGCCCTCTGTAATGTGATATATAAGATTATAGCTACCTTAATTGCTAAAAGACTTAAGTTTCTCCTATCTAGCATTATATCCCCAGAGAAAACAGGCTTTGTTGAAGGCCGGTAAATCCTAGATGGGCTAGTGGTCTCCCAATAAGTGGTGCACTCTCTAAAAGTAAAAAAGGAAGCAGGTATGATGATCAAACTTGACCTCTCAAAAGCCTATGATCGTTTGAATTGAAAGTACTTGAAAGAAATTTTAAAATCCTTCGGCTTCTGTAGTAGATGGATTGAATGGATCTCATCAATGATCTCGTCAACAAATTTCTCTATCCCAGTGAATGGAACTCCCTCCCAACCTTTTAAAGCATCCAGAGGTCTCCGTCAGGGAGACCCTATGTCTCCTTTCCTGTTCATCATAGTGGTAGAAGGCTTAGGGATATATATCAAAAAAGAAGTTAGAGAAAGAAATCTCAAAGGAATCCAAATTTGGGGTAATAACCTTCCTATTACCCATCAAGAATTTGTTGATGACATCATGTTGTTTTGTAATGTGTCTCTCAGAGAAACCTGCAGAATCAAAGCAATTCTAGACCTTTTCATGACAGCCTCTAGTACCCAAATTAACAATGACAAATCTTGCATGTATTTTTTTAACACAGCTGGAAATATCAGAAATTTCTTGACTAGAACATTGCGATTCCGCACAGGAGAACTCCCAACCAGATATCTTGGAACTCCGCTAGCCCTAAATCCCTTGAGGATGGCAAACTAGCAACAAACCTTGGAGGAGATAACTAGAAAATTAGCAAATTGGTCTTTCAGAACTCTGAATTTCGCGGGCATAACTGTTTTAGTTAAGGCAGTACTCCAATCTATACCTATGTATCAACTATCAGCAATGGCAACCCATGAGGACATTCGTCGTATCATCCAAAATATGGAATCCAACGTTTTGGAGGAACAGTCAGATTCAGAGATAGAAGAATGGGCAGAGATGGTTATAGATCCAGGAAACACAAGGGGAAGGCTGACCCTGTATAGATAGTCTCTGCATATTTACTGGGTCCTAAAACGCCTTCTAGCAAAAGCAATAGAACATGTTGCAAAGGAAATGGTGGAAATAGCCGATAAGGTGCCAAACTTGCAAAAGGAAATGAAGAATTTCCAAGTCATCATGATCAACCGGAATAGCAAGTTGGAGGAGATGTCTCAATTACTGTCAAGGATGGCTGGCAACAGCCCTAGCTAGGAAGAACAAACACATATCCCCATGGATACAGACCAGTACACGGGAACCAGGAAGGAATGAGCTTCTTGAGGATCAGCTGGAGTCTTTTTTTTGAATTTCTCCTTTTTACAGCTGCATGCGAACTAGTAGCTTAATAAGTAGTGTCAGTTGTATAGTGCATATATCCAATATGGAAAGACTTTTCAAGTTTTGTTTTTGGAATGCTTATAACAAATTAAGGTGGCCAACAGAACTGGTTTCCCTTCGGGGTAGGTTGAGGCCACCAAAACGATGTATCCGGTTTCCTTGTTTAGCATAAATAGAAAAGAATGGTACTACCTTTACTGACAAAAAACAAATTCCATACAGAAGATGAGTTGCATAAACACATCACCACTAACAGGTAGAAATACCAAAATAGATGGAAAAACGACAACAATTTGTACAAAGTACTATGATTATGTATGTTCTAATAAACAAAGCACATCCATAATAGTCTTGTATATACCACAAATAACAATTCTAAAAACCAACATTCTAGAGCAAAATGGCTACTGTCAAAACTGAAACCTAAGTGAAGCTATAACTGGCTGTAGAATTAAACATGAAAAGGGATGCATTGAAAATCTGAAAGAGTAAAAATACCAGGTCCGAATATTTTATAAAAAAGCAATCCCCATAAAGGTGAGGGTAGAGAGGAAGGCTAGAGAGAAGCCAATATTGCCTGTGAGCATCTGTTAGGATTGTACTGAGAGATGGCTAGCTGTGAGAGCTAAGGCTTTGTATAATTCCTATGTATTTCCACCATGTATGATAATACAATAGTGTGGGGTTTTTTATCTTAAGCTTTCCCCAAAGTATTTTCATGTGTATTGTGCCATTGATTCTTCTTCTTCTGGATATATTGTTCAGCTTGATCTTTAAGCTTCCGTAAATTGATAGTAGAAGTAGCTTATAATATTATGCTTTTATTTATATTGCATTATCAGGTTAACCTATCATAGATTTTCTACATGGTATCGGAGCTGTGAACAATATACTGAGAAGAGAATTCGAAGTTTGAAGTTCGAGGTTGCAGGTGCAAGTCGAATTCATATCATACTTCAAGGTTGGCCAATGGTGTTCTATGGCTTGAGACTCGATTATGCCTTGGAAGGTAACTCAAATTACATAGCATGGAAAGATAGAATGGAGGTTGTATTAGAAGACAATGGCTTGAAGGAATTCATTGATCAAGAAATCCCAAAGCTAGTTCAACTAATGCACAAGAGTTGTCTGAGTGGAAGAAGTGTGTGGCAAAGGCGAGACAGATCATCCTTGAGGGAGTTCGAGACCATATTGTCTCGAGTCTCCATGGGAAGGATACTCCATTTTCAATGTGGAATACATTGAAGGATCTCTACCAGAACAATAGCAACCAGAGGAAATTGGCACTCAAGGATAAGTTTTGAAGAATCAAGATGGAGAAGGGTGATACTATTTCCACATATCTGAACAAGCTCACCACTTGCAGAGATGAGCTTGGCAGTGTGGGAATAACTACTGTCGATGATGATATGGTGAGCCTCGCCCTCCTTGGCCTTCCAAAGATTTGGAATAGCTACCAAGACTCTGTGAATGGAAGGGAGAAACTACCAGATTGGGAATGACTGTGGTCAGATCTTATGCAAGAGGTGATCAGGAGGAGCACACGAGATGGTTCTTGATCCAAGAATGATGATGAAAAAAAATCTGGCCTTAGTAAGTAAGGTAAGGAAAGGGAAGGGGAAGGCTTCCCATTTCAAATCGAATTCTTCTCATGGAGGGAAGAAGGGTGACATGTCTAAAGTAAGATGCTTTAATTGTCACAAGATGGGGCATTATGCAACTAATTGCCCATCGAAGAAGTCCAAGAAGGGATCCTCGAAAGGATCAGAAGGTGAGGCATTAGCCTCTCAGTTTGAAATGGACTTTACCCTCATCGCATTCATGGTGTCATCAATGATGGGTTGTGTCTGGTATCTTGACAGTGGAGCCTCATTCCACATGACCGGTGATAAAAATTTATTTAGTGACTTGGAGGAGAAAGACCTCAAGATCTGCATAGAGATGGGTGACAACGGAAGGTATAGTGTTTTAGGAGTGGGCATAGTTTCTTTCCAGAGGGAGCATGGAGCTCCTCTCACCTTGACAGATGTGATGTATGTGCCTGGACCGAAGAAGAACTTGGTATCGATTGCGATGTTGGAGGACAAAGGCTACGATGTTGTCTTCAGTAAAGGAAAGGCATTCCTAAGACACATAGCCACAGGTCAGACCAAGAGGATAGGGATTCGGGTGAAGAATCTCTATTAACTAGAGGTAGATGATTGTGCAACATTGAGTATGAAAGTAGAATTGGTGCAAAGCCAAGACATTGGTGTGTTGTGACACAGGTAATTGGGCCATTTGCATCATGGGGCTTTGAAGATAATGTAGCAGATATCTACAGGGCTTCCCAAAGGTAAACTGGCACAAGTTGACACATGCAAAGGTTGTACCTTGGGAAAGTACACCAAGTATTCCTTTCATGATCGAGATAGTCGAGCAGAGGCTATCTTAGAGTGAGTTCATACTGATTTGTGTGGACCGTTCTCGACGACACCCACATCGAAGCAAAGGTATTATGTGATTTTCATTGATGACTATTCTCATAAATGCTGGATTTATTTCATGCAAAAGAAGGACCAAACATTCACAAAGTTTTGTGAGTTTAAAGCTTTGGTCGAGAAATAGTCAGGGAAGAAGATCAAGGCCTTGAGAAGCGACAATGGTGGAGAATATGTCTCTTAAGAGTTTAAGGACTTTTGTGTAGCGGAAGGAATTAAATGAGAGTTGACAACACCTCATAACCCACAACAGAATGGGGTGGTCGAGTGGAAGAACAAAACTATTGTAGAGGTAGCAAGGGCAATGTTGCATGACCAAGGCCTACCACTTCACTTGTGGGCTGAGGCATGCAACACAGCAGTCTATTTTCAGAATAGAAGCCTGCATCACATACTTGGGATGAAGACACCAGAGGAAGCTTTCTCAGGTAAGAGACTAGATGTGGGTCACTTCAGGATCTTTGGCTCATCGGTATATTGCCATATGACAAGATGCACGGAAGAAGCTTGAGCCAAAAATAGAATTGGGAATATTTGTCGGGTACACTGATACACCTCACAACCATCGGGTGTACTTGCCTACCAGTTGGAGGACAGTGGTTCAAAGAGATCTCAAATTTGATGAGAAGAAGGCCATGCGAGTTTCCCTTGAGAGGGAGCTCAAACTATAGGCTGTGGAGGAATTGTTGGTTCCTAAGGAGGAGGAGCCTCAGACTAATGTGGAGAAACCGCATGCAAAGGTTCAAGGAGTGGAGACATCCACTCAAGTAGAGTCTTCCAGAGATGGATGGAAGTGCACAAGAGAAGCTGACAGATTTTTGGAGGATGCGAGAGAGAATGTGGGAGCACCATCTTCTCAACGTAGATAGAGGAGGTCACCTGAGAGGTACACTGGATAGATGGCCCTTGCTAGGGAATGTGTTGAGACCAAGGCATCTTCCTTTGAGGAAGCAGTGCAACAACCGATTTGGGTTGATGCTATGGTGGAGGAGTATTACTTCATAGTTCGTAACAATGTTTGGTGTGTAGTTCCGTTACCAGAGAACAAGTCAGTTGTGAGTTCCCGTTAGCTTTAAAAGGTAAATCAAGCTTCTGATGGTAGTGTGGAGAAGCATAAGGCAAGATTTGTTTCCCGTGGCTTTTCATAGGTCGAGGGTATTGACTATAATGAGACTTTTTCTCCTATCGCAAGGTACTCATCTATCAGATCTATATTGGCAATATCAGCACAGTTGGGTTGGAAGATCCATTAGATGGATGTGAAGACTACATTCCTCAATGGCCAAATTGAGGAAGAGGTGTACATAGAGCAGCCAGAAGGTTTTGAGACCTTCGATTGTGAGTTGCATGTGTGCCGACTCAAGAGAGCGTTGTACGGGCCGAGGCAAGCATCTCGTGCTTGGTACACCAGGATAGACAAGTACTTCACCGGGTTGGGCTTCACAAAGAGTGAATCGGAAGTGAACCTATACCACATCATGGTGAAAGGTAAGTTGTTGATCATCGTACTTTATGTTGATGATCTTATATTGACTGGTGATGATTATTTGATCATGTCTTGCAAGGAGGACCTTGCAAGAGAATTCGAGATGAAAGACATGGGTCTCATGCATTACTTCCTTAGCATGGAAGTGTGGCAGAAGGATGGGGAGTTGTTTGTATCCCAGGGAAAGTATGCCAACGAGATACTCAGGAGATTCCACATGGAGAAGTGCAAGCCCATGCAGACTCCTATAGTAGGTAACTGGAGGAAGGAGGTTGCTGTTTCAAGAGAAGTGGTAGAGGCTACTGTGTACAGGCAACTTGTGGGTTAACTAATGTACTTAATGAACACATGACCATATTTGTGTTATGCAGTGAACCAATTGAGTTAAGCGATGGTTCAACCTACCAAGATGTTTTGGAAGGTTGAAAAGCATGTATTGAGATACCTCAGAGGCACATCTCAGTATGGATTATGGTATAGATAGACAGAGGGAGTGAAGCTACAGGGCTTCAATGATGCAGATTGGGCAGGGATTCCATCAGATCAGAAGAGCACATCAGGAGGGATTTTCAACCTTGGACCAGTTTCTTGATACAGCAGGAAATAGAGGTTGGTTGCACTTAGCTCGACAGAGGTAGAATACATGGCTGCAAGTCATTCAACATGTGAGGCCATTTGGATGTGGAAAATCCTAGTTGGTTTGTTTGATCAGAGGATGGATCCAATTATGATCTATTGTGATAATCATAGTTGTATCAAACTCTCTGAGAATCCAATATTTCACTATAGGTCCAAGCACATCGACATATGGTATCATCATCTTAGAGATTGTGTAGTGAGGAGGATCATGTTGCTGCAATATATTTCAAAAAAGGAGCAAGATGGTGACATTTTGAAAAAGGCATTGTCAAAGTGTAAATTTGAGTTCCATAGAGACAGGTTCAGGGTGGCAGATAATCCCTTTCTTGTTGAGAGGGAGTGTTGAAATATGGCAACAAGA
>APFE031383903.1:0-47567 GCA_000404065.3 Pinus taeda | reverse complement strand
CCAGTTGAGATTAATGTTCAAGGACAATGTACTATCAGTTGCATGTGTTTTCTCATGGAGAAAAATCATGCATGCAGTCAAGGATTCATCCTTGAGGATTGCAATTTTGAAGGCTTGGTTTTCCACTTGGTAATAGGACAATCATCCACAAGGAACAACGCAAGGAAATATGAGATTGGAGGGTAGAGAGGAAGGCTGGAGAGAAGCCAAGATTTCCTTTGAGCATCTGTGAGGATTGTACTGAGAGCTGGCTAGTTGTGAGAGCTAAGGATTTGTATAATTCCTATGTATTTCCACCATGTATGATAATACAATAGTGTGGGGTTTTTTAGCTGAGGCTTTCCCCAAAGTATTTTCATTTGTATTGTGCCATTGATTCTTGTTCTTTTGGTTATATTGTTCAACTTGATCTTTAAGCTTCCACAAATTGATATTAGAAGTAGGTTATAGTATTATGCTTTGATTTATATTGTATTATTGGGTTAACCTATCACAAATTTTCTACCTTGTTGTTTTGAAAAGAGACACCATCCAAGACCGCACATGAATCTTTATTGGAGTACTTCCCAGGCAGGAACATTTTTCATAATGAGATACCACATATTGATTTTTTATTTAGAACATTTATCTTTCTAAAATTCAATTCATCACCATTTCTCCTCAAGGTCCAATCTACCAACAATAAGGAAAACAAATACCAAATTTAGAAGTGTAGATACCAATAGGGGAGATACACCATATTAGTTTATCCAATCTGTCCATCAGACGAATATGACTATTGATAAGAGAATGAATATAATCTAGCCAACAAACCTTGAATTTCACCTCGATACCAAATCCTTTATAGAAATCCAACCTTGATGCTAGAAAGAAGAGAGGTTTCTAATGACATTATGAGCTAGCTTGCAAAAACCATGATCCTTGAGCTAGACTATTAATAGGGGGTGAAAAATGTGACGACGGCCACTATTAGGCCAAAGGTCCAGACCAAGATGAACCTTATCACCCCTTCTAACCCGCAAAGCAACCCATTTTGAATAATATCAAAAGGATTAAGTAAAAATCGTCATATAATGGAAATATTCAATCATGGTTTTTCTGGGCTCTGAAGCCAATCTACAAGAGAGAATGGAGCAATTTATTTCCATTTGACCACCAAAGTCCAAAGACTATTAGTAGAGATCAGAAACTAACCAATTTGCAGCTAGATCTTTTCAAAAGTGTAATAAATTTTTTATACCTCAATCACCCAAAGCTTTTGGCCTAAAAATGTAGTCCCATTTGACCCGTGGTAAGACCCCTTCTTCATTTTTCCAGGACCAAAGAAAAGGAGAAAATTCTCCTAATTTTTTCCAAAACACACTTTGGGATCCAAGCTAGGGAGGCTTAGTAAATTAGTATGGCCTCTAATATCAATTTTATAAGAACCATGTGACCAACATGGGAGAGCCATCTATGTCTCCATCGATTCAACTTTTAATCCACTCTAGCAACTAGACATGGCTTATTCTTCCTTACACAATTGGGTTTCAGTAGAAAACCTAAGTATTTTAAGCCCTACTACATAGGCCTATAGATATACAAAAGAAAATGAAAAATGTGATGGATTTCCATATTAGAAAGATTGTGATGTGATATTGAGGATTTTTGAACATTTATAGACATGCCAGTGGCCCACCCAAATAGAGACAGTAAATCCAACAACATCAATGTATCTCTGACATCACCACCACAGAATATAAGGAAATCATCCATAAATAACAGATGACTAGTAGCTAGGTTCCAAGCAATAAGCATGTCATGGAAATCCCCTCATCTCATTGCATCACTAATAAGTTGTCTTAGACCCTCCACCACTAGAAAAAAAATAATAAGAGATAAGAGGCAACCCTGACACAAGCCTCTTTTAGCAGTGAATAAAGGGGAGGTTGAACTTGTTAACATTCCATAGTTTTCTCCAATATGAAAGGAAAAAGATTAGAGGTAACCAAAAAAATCTTTGGGTTGAGAAATAGTAGGGGGATACCTCACTCAAAAAATATAATGTTTAAAGACTTTAAAGCACAAGTTTTTGCAGAGACCATGTTTGAAAAAGGAATTCTGAAGTATTTGGTTGAAGTATTGGTGAGCACCAGTATTGCAGCAATAATGCTGCAACTCCCGGGGCTTCCTACTTTACTTTTATCAACCCGGTAGTTTGTAACAAGCTTGGAAGCGACGATGCTGGATGCACAAGTACTAACTCTTACTGCAGGCTGTCACTTGGTCAGCTGGCACAAGATCACTAGGAGCTTAAGCTAACTTCTATGAATTCTTAGAAGAAGCTTTTAACTGTGATGAAAGAAAGCTAACTCTACGAGGACTATTCTACTTGCAGAAAGAGAAAGAAGACAGGAATGTAAGGCAAACCCTAGAAAACCCTAATTTATCCAACTAACCCTACTTTTGCAGGAAAAGAGATAGAAACTAATGTGATGAGTGCCATTGACTACTGAAAAAGATAAATTACATTTATTCAAGCTACTTTTGAAAATAAATGAGAAGAAAACTTCTTTTTGTGCTTTTGAGTGTTTTTATGTGAAATTATTATGCTTGTAATTTATTTGGTTGTGATTGTGCAGAGGTTTGGTGGTGAAGGAAGATGGGCTTGGTTTTTGCAGAGGTGGAGGAAGGTGTGGAGAGGTCCTAAGAATCCCCTAGTACCCTTCTGAAGACTTCCATAGAAATCGGATTTCAAAAAACCACTTACAGGGAATTCTACAGGAGGTTGTAGGGGATCTACATGAGGAGGCTGAGAGCTATTTTTGGAAGTTTTGAAGGTGGAAAAATGATGGAAAAGAGTAACTGAAGGCTAGATGAAGGTGTTGAGGTTTTTGGAGCTTGTCAAGGAAGATCAAGAGGGAACTTGATGGTTGGATTTGTTCAAATGGCAAGAGGGAAGCTTATGGAGAAAAATGTAGAAATTAGGGCAGATTGGTGAAATGTTATGAAGGACTTGGGAAATATATGAGAAGTGAGATGATGCTGGCTGCTTTATGGATGTATGGTGAGATGAGGTGCCCGACAAGAGATCTACACATCTTCTTATGAAAGCTGATCAAAGAAAGGACTAACTATACCATGGAAACAAAACTTTCTCTAGCTTGACCTAATTTCTGACCTACAAATAGAAAATGTTGAACAATAACCTTTAACTAGAAAAGCATGCAGAGAGATCTATTTAAAAGATCAGGGAATGATCTAGGCAACTGAATCTGAAGTAATACATTAATCTTTCCAAATCAAGTCATCCAACTAGAAATTGCATGGGAGAGCAAAACTATGTTTTTGGTGGCAACAGTAGTGCCTTGAACTCAAATCATAGTCCCAGAAAGGGAGAAAGGAGATCAAGGCTTGCTGTTGGCATTTTTTTAATCTTATCCTATCACTACATTAACCTATTTGAGCAACTGAAACAAAAACAATTATGCAAACATCAAAAGAAACCTAATCTAAACAAAGTAAAATGAATCTATGTAACATAAATTAACTCATGAACTGAAGCAAAAACATATAAGTACAAAGAAAGAGGTGTTGGGCAGCTTGGGTTGGGCCCTAACCCAAGAGCTTCAGCCCTATGAATGATTTCAATACTGGCTCAAGAAATATTTCATCTTCATTATAAAAAATAATAGTCACATTACATGAACTGTTCTAAAAAAGAAACTCGAAAATGAGCTGAACAAGTGCTGCATAAAAGTGCGAAAATTCTACTAATGACTGGCTAACCTACTGAGGCTCTAAGCCCCCCTATTTATACAAATAGAGTCCTCCAATAGTCCTCCTAAAATCAAGGAGCCCGGCCTCCCAGAACTGGAGATAAACAACAGTCCTTCTTTACTTTCTCTGCTGCCTCTTGGATGCATCAATGTGGACCTTTGTGCTTCGAGTTGTTGATGGAGGATTTTTGGAAAGGGGTGATAAATGAAGGAGACACTCCCTACAAATCCTCTTCCCTATTTTCCTCGAGTATTTGCTACCATTTTTCATAAATCCCTTGACTTTGTCCAAAATTGACCAAAAAATCTACATAGAGCACACATTAGACTACATGGCAAAATGACTAATCCAATTCACTCTATTAGCATAAATATATTTAAAAACATGCAATAAACTAATGAGAATGGTGCATTAAGTTGAATTAAGAGGCAAAATGAGCCCATATAGTTACCCATTTCCGGGGCTCATCATTCTTCCCCTACTGAATGGGTTTCTCATCCTCTGAGCAACTGGTCTAACTCTTCATCCTTGATGGCTCTGATAGATTCCCTAACATCCCATGCTTTTGATGTGATATATTCCTCTTTATCATGGAAACCTACCTTTCTATCCACCTCTTCCCACTGTTTATGTTCTTCGTCCTCTTTTACTCCTTCTAGCAGTCCTAGCAGCAGTGGATGATTGAATTTGAGGCCAATCCAATTGGCCTTCAAACTTTTCATAGAGTGATTATACAGTGGCACTCTCATCATGGCTTCTCTTATCCTATTTGGGGAGTGATACTCCCTAATGCATAGGCTATGGGGCAATGTGTTTCACCTTCTCATGCAGGCATGAATGCAGCCATCTCCAAACAATCTCTCCATGTCCTTGAAATGTGCAATAGCCTGGGTCGGCTGATCAACATATTTGGGGAGACTTTGAGGATTAGTTGCAAGGTGTTGGTGAGCATAGATGAGAGCCGTGAGGTTTGCTGGTTCTACTCTAACCATCAGGGGTTCATTCAGATCTTTTGCCATCATTTTCTAGATTTCTTCTATCGTTTTCTCTTCATGGCTCATCCAAGATGCCATGGCCATCAGTTGCAAGTCTCCTAACATAGCGTTGGGATCCCATAGGTTCATATCAGTAAGGACCATGTTGTGCAAGTAAAACTTTTCCAGCTTCACTTTGTCCTCAGTTGAATTGTGATCTCATAGATTCATGAATTGGCCATAATCCTGAAAAGGTATTGTGCCCCTCTCGGCTAGTGTCTTGATCTGAAATTGGAGTCACTGATCCTTGAGGTACACTGCATATGATTTGGCTGGCTACCTGCACTGTAATGCCTCCATAGCCCAGCCAGCGATGCAGGATAATTGGGCTTCCCTTTCCTATAGCTACCTTCTTAAGATCAATACCTCATTTTCTACCCGTGGTTCCCTTTCTTGTTGCTGTCTTATTAATGTCTCATTGTCTACCTGGGGTTCCTTTTCCTGCTGCTGTCTTTTTAAGATTGACAACTCATTTTCTGCCCGGGGTTCCCTTTCTTGCAACTGCTTCTTTAAAATTTCATTTTCTGCCTCCAATTGAGCTCTTCTGATTCATTCTGTATACCTGACCATGCTCAATTCTTTGCCCATTTTCCTCAATTTGTTTTCCATGTGCCCAATGTCTTCCAACCCTCTTGATTTTGCAATCTGCATCCATGTATGGGTCCTTACTCTTTCCTTTTCTAGCTCAAAGAAAAGAGGGACTGCAAAATTTTGTGGGATGATTTCCCCCCCTTCCAAAAGGTTATAGTAAGAGCCTAAGTTAGGCTGAGGGTCAGGCTCTGGTATCTCTTTTGCCTTATCTTCCTCCTTGGTCTGTTCTTCTGCCTTCTTTTCAAGATTTTCAGTCTCTTGAAGCTTTGTCAATGTCTCCTATAGAGCGGTCTGCGCCTCCTGTAGGACTGTTTTAGAGTCCATAAGTTTGATCCTTTCTTTCCAAGTAGAAGCCCTAGGGCTTCCCCTCTCATAGGTAATGGGGGTTTTGGATGAATATTCCTCATTTTTTGCAGTAGGGGCATCTTCAATGATGATGGGCTCCTTTGAAGGTGGCTGAGGCTTCCCCATCTTTATTCTGGTGCTTTTTTGAGCCTCGAAGTACATGGATGGTTGTCTTTTCCTTTTTCCTTTGGGCTTGGCTGGAGTACTAAGTGTAGCAAGAACATATGTTGCCTCTCTTGCTAGTGTCTTAGGAGACACTTCTTCCTGCTTTGCTTCTTCTTCTTCATCTGCTATTTTTCTTGTTTCTGTTGGTTTTGCTTCTGTTGTCTTTGATCTTGTTTGCTCCTATGCTTGCTTAGTTTCTACTTTTCCTATGGTAACCTTTTCCTGAACTGTCTTAGGCTTCTTCCTTTTAGTTCTTGGCCTCTTCTTTTTATTTTTTTTGGTTTTACCTTTTTCTGCTTTTGATTCTTTCTTCTTCTCTTCTTTAGGCTCATCCTTGGTGGTGTCATGTTTCTCCTCTCCTATCTGGTTTTCTTCTTTTTCTGTGTGGGGTTCCTCTTCTTCTAATTGAGTGTTCTTTCCTTCTTCATGGATTTCCTTCTCAGCTTCTCCTTTTTGTTCTTCCTCTCATTTTCAGACGGACTAAGGTCATAGGTGAGAGTTTTTATATCATCCTCTTTAGTCATGTTTCTGAAAATTTCCCAGGCTATGGGGATTGTGAAAGTGTGGGGGGCATCCTCCACCAGCGATTTAATTAGCCCATGGTGAGCCAATTGATCCAGAACCCCTGCCTTCAATTTGGTGCTAGATTCTATTAAGGATTGGAGGAGAAAATATGGAATACTGAGTTTTCTGGATGCAAGAAGGTCCATGCCATATCTTAGTTCATGTAACAGTCTGAAATGGTACCCATAAACTATGTTGTATCTTCCTTCACAGGAGATATATTTCATAATCTGATAACTGACCTCATCCCATGGATAAGGTATACTTGTTCTCCTGATGCCATTCTTGTCCTCCACAAGATGTTCATTAGGTTAGAAAAATGTCTTCTTGGCAACGTGACCCAGTGGTTTTTCTTCCTTGCTCCAGGGTAGTCCAAGTGGGAGACTTGTAATCCTGCTAATGAAATATGGGGTGATTTCTATAGTTAGACCCCTAAAACTGATAATGGCATGGGTTTTTGAGTGAGGTTTTAAAGACAATATAAATTTCTCTATGACTTCATCATCATACCCATACAACTTTTCAAAGAAAGGCATCCAATTTGCTCTAGTGAAGAGGGCTACCACTTCTGGATGTTGATGCAGCTTAATTGAATTCAAAGGCTCCTTCCTCATAAAACCTGTTGTCATGATGTTTCATATTCTGCTGGAATATGTCAGTTGAACTGGGAGGCAGCAAGTTTCAATCTTGAAAACAGTGGAACATCTGAGGTTTTCTTTCAAGAAACAGGGAGAGAGTTTCTGTAGATTAAAAAAAAAACAGATTTCAACTTTCCTTCCTTCCAAAATCTGTTCTCTAGACTCACATTACTTCTATGTCTGTTTGAGGGAAACAATATCTTAAAAAAACAGAGAACATACAAAACTATGTTTTTTTATTTTTCAAAATAAGTAGATACCCAATGCAAGTTCACTCTTTACAGGCTTGATTTTCTAGGGTTGCATCATTTATTTACATAGGAGAATACCACGGAGGGGAAGGAGACAGTGTTTCGGTGCAAAGACAAAATGGAGAAACTATATATATTTAAAAAAAAAACACAGGCAGACTCTGTTCTTACTTTCTTTACCTTTTCAACTCAATACCTCACTTGGAATCACACCACCTTTTGTATATATATGGAAATGCAAAGTGGGTTTTACTGAGCCTACCTTTTGTAGCCCGAATTTGTCATGAAATCCTGAGTTTTCCTCTGTGGTGCTGCTCACTGGCCTTCCTGTAGAAAGGCTCCTGTAGGACTTTATTTTCGCTCCTGTAGAGCCTGATAAGTGGAGGGGTTTTGAAACTAACAGAGAGTGACTGTTTTGAGGCTCTAGAGGTGGTAGGTAGGTTGCTACAGCTGACAGCTCATCGACACAAATGAGAACAAAGGTGGTGAAGGAGGTCGACTACAGCGCACTTAAGCTTACGGGAGTGTTCTGTGGTGACGAGGTGAGGTGGCAGGAAGGGTACGTTACCCTCATATGGACTGTTGATCCCTACTTCAGTGTCATGATGAAAATTTTATGCTGCCTACTGCAATTATTTAAATCATTCTCATTAGATGCCACCACTACCTGTTTTGATTTTTTTTCGAGTTGACTGAACAAACGTGCTGATTGCACCCACTAAGCGTTGTTTGAACTAGACGAGGGTGGCCAGTTAGCTAGCCACCGATCTCATTTAATCACAACCATCTCACTTGTCCATGCAATTTTTAAATTATACTCATGCAACAGAGGGACGAGTTTAGTCACTTACCTGTTAGTCGAGCATTGTGTGCTACTGTTTTGTTTCATGCTTAGAATTTGGCATTCTATCCATGGATTTTTGCTACTGGTGCCCGTGGCTTCTGAATTGGCGACTCGACTACCTCGTACTGGTGATCTTCAATCAGGACTGGGATCCTTGCATGGTTTATACATTTGTGACTGCACTGACCCTGCCTCTGGAGCTCGATTTTTAAGGGGATCAACTGCTACATTAATCCTGCGGATTTCCTGTAGCTGCTTCTCCCTCTAAAAATTTTGGCTGAGGCTTGAGCAAGGACTGGAGAGGTATCTGAGGAAGGTTCTCTCAGTCAAGGAAAAGTCGCTGGTATGCACTAGGTAAGAGTTATGTTAAGGATGCTGCTTGCTTATTCTTCATTTAAAAAAAAAACAAAAGAAATAGGATTTTTGTGTTTTCTGTGCAGGAAAGAAAGAAGCGAGTGGAAATGTAGTGGTTCAGGTATGGAATGGAGAGTTAGGAGGATGAATGGTGATAGCGGGGTCCACAGGTCTTCTGGACAAGTTTCTAGCCCTTTGATCCTTTTCTTGACTTGATTTCGAGCTCTTTGTGATTTCTACAAGAGCCTCCTGTAGAATGCACAGAGCCTCCTGTAGAATGCACAGAGCCTCCTATAGGATGCATTAGTTTTCTAGAAAAAGTAAGACCAGGGACTGGGAAAAGACAATAGCGATGGAGAAATGGTCTATCAGAGGTGTATTCGGCTTGGCCATGTCCCTTTTCTTCTGTGGCCCTCCTACAATCTACAATGCATTCAAAGGAAGTTAATTTTTTTGTGCTTGTTTTTTTTTTTTTTTTAAGAGATAGTTAGGTTGCCTCCAGGAGGTTTTCACCCTCACTGCCTGCCCTGGGCGCCTTTAAGGGGAGGTTTTCACCCAATGATCTTTTATTCTCCTCATTTATCTTTTCTATTTTTTTCCTTTTTTTTTTAGGGTGTGGGTGGAGTGGAGGCAGAGACTTGCTCCACTACCAACACTGTTTTACTCAGATTCTCAATGATATCTTGCTTGGAGAGAAGCTTCCTATAGATTTTCAACCTATGCCCATTGACAAGCATGGGGATGGCTTCTTCATCTATGGTCCTGATCAGAACTGAACCATTGTCATTGCACCTTTCTACTATGTACGGTCCCAGCCATCTTGTCCTCAGTTTTCCTTTGAAATATTTATACCTTGAATCATACAGCAACGCCCAATCTCCTTCCGGGAATTGTTTCTCTTTGAGGTGTCTGTCATGCCATATTTTCCTTTGAAGCTGAAATACCTCTAAGTGGAGAACGGCCTACAATATTTGTTCATCCAATCCATTTAGTTGGAGTAACCTTTCCTTTTGTGCATGGCTGTGATCTAGGTCTAGCTGAGATGCCATCCGTAGTATGTTATATTCAAATTCTATTGACAACAAAGCCTTCTTCCCATAGACCAGCTCATAGGGTGTGAACCCTATGGTGGTCTTCCAGGTGGTGTTATAGGCCTAGGTGGCCTCAACCAATCGATCTGCCTAATCTTTTTTGCTACTGCTCACTACCTTGGTCAAAATCCCTCCCAAAGCTCTGTTAGTGACTTCCACCTATCCATTTTCTTGCGGATGGTAAGGGGTGGAATTTCTGTGCTTAATTTTGTGATGTGTGAGTAGGTGTTCAATCAGATTGGAGGTAAATTGAATCCCTTGATCTGTGAATAATTCTCTTGGATATCCAAACTTATAGAATATATTCTCTCTTAAAAACTCAGCTACTTTTTCTTCTGTTGCTACCTTGATCACCTCTGTTTTTGCCCATTTTGTTAGATAATTAGTGCACATGATGATGTAAGATTTTTCCTTTGAAGGAGGGTTGACAAGACCCACAAAGTCCATGCCCCACTTCTCAAATGGCTCGAAAGTCACTTGAGGTTGCAGGGGCATCTCATTCCTTGGAGTAGGTTTCCCCACTCTTTGACACCGTCACATTGGCTAATATATTGCCTTACATCTTGATGAAGTGTGGGCCAATAGTAACCTGCTTGGAGAATTTTGAAGGCAGTCCTCTTTGCTGCAAAATGGCCCCCATAGGGCCCATCATGACAGGTTAGGAGAATGTGAAAACTTCCTCCTCCCTGACACATCTCCTCAAAACCTAATCTGGGCCAAGTTTGAAGAGATTGCCCCCAATCTAAGTGAATGGGGCACTTTTCCTCATGATCTTGCTCTTCTCTTTTGAGGACAGGTGTGGCGGGAATGGTGTGGAAACCAAGTAATTTTCTATATTAGCAAACCATGGAAAGAGTACTGAGATAGGAAATAGGTTTTCATCTGGCATTTGATCATCCACCATTCCTTCTTCACCTGTATGCAAATCTATTCTAGACAAAAAATAAACAACAACATTTTCCTTACCCGGCTTATCAACAATGGTTAAATCAAATTGCTGCAATAAAAGTAACCATGTAATAATGTGAGCATTTACATCTGGTTTGTTCATTAAATACTTAATTGTAGCATGATCAGTGTGTACAAATGTTTGATAGCCAGTGATGTAGTGTCTGAATTTATTTAGGGAATGGACTACAGCTAGGAGCTCCTTTTCAGTTATAGTGTAGTTTAATTTTGCCTTCGACAAGTTTTTACTTACAAGATATATGGCATAAAGAAGCTTCTCATCAACTTGCCCTAAGGTTGCTCCTATTGCTTTGTTCGAGGCATCAGTATGAATGTGGAAAGGTAGGGCCCAGTTTGGACCTCTCAAAATTGGGGTAGTCACCAGTTTACTTTTCAAGGTATCCAAAGCTTCTTGACAGTTGTCAGTCCATATGAACTCAACATCTTTTCCCAAAAGACCAAACAATGGAGAGGCTAGCTTACTGAAATCCTTAATGAATCTTTCATAATACCCTGCTAAACCTAGGAAACTTCAAACATATTTTACCTTTTGAGGAGGTGGGACCCTTTGGATGATGGAAATTTTGTTGGGGTCCACCTATAATCCTTGCTGAGAGATTTCATGACCTAGCATGGTCTCTTCAGTCATCAAGAATTCACATTTTTCAGGATTGAGGGACAGGTTCATTTCAATACACTTGTCCAAAACTTTTTCTAGGTTAGACAAAGCTTCCTGGAAGTTAGAACCATAAGGGGTAAAGTCATCCATACAGATTTCCACTGCATCATGAACTAGTTCAGAAAATATACTCAATACTGCTCTCTAGAAAGTGGTGGGAGCATTGCACAATCCAAAAGGAAGGAGCCGATATGCAAAGGTACCCCAAGGACAAGTGAAAGTGGTCTTATCTTGGTCTTCTGGGCTGATTTGGATCTGGTTGTACCCGCTAAACCCATCTAGGAAGGAGAAAAAATTATTCCCTGCTAGGCCATCTAACACTTGATCTATGAAAGGCAAAGGAAAATGGCCCTTCTTGGTGGCCTTGTTTAGTTCCCGGTAATCGACACAGATTCTCCACTTCTCATTTTTCTTTGGCACTAGCACCAAAGGAGAGACCCATTCACTATTAGAGATAGGGTAGATGAATCCTGCATCCAGTAACTTTTGTAGTTCTTTTTTGACAATGTCCTTAAGGGCTGGATTCATCCTCCTCTGAGGTTGCTTGATTGGTTTGCAATCTTTCTTAATGTAAATGTGATGCGTAAAGACTGAAGGGTGCACTTCCTTCATCTCCTTATAGCTCCAAGCAAAAGCATCAAAGTGGTTTCTTAATAAGCTACACAGTTCTTTCTCCTAAGAGGTGGATAGGGATGAGTTGATTTTCAAGGTTCTTTCTGGGCCAAATTCCATAATCTTAACTCCAAGAGAGGTCAGCTCAGCCACACAGAGATCAACTAAAGGACTATCTTGGGTTTCTTCCACCAGATCTTCTAATGGTAACACACTGGGGGGTGGATTCTGAATCAATTTTTCAATAAGATCATCCTCGGTTTGAGGGTTCCCCCCATGGTAGCTTCCACTGCACACAACAGTGCGAAGTAGACTTCATCCTCATCTTCCTCCTCCAACTAGAGAGGTAAATCGTGTTCTAACAAAGGTTGGGTAGGAGGATATAGGACTAGCTACTTGGACATATGCCTATGCTTGATTGTCATGTTCCCAGCTTGACAACTGATGTAGGCATTTGCAGTAGCCAACTAGGGTCTTCCCAGGATGAGAGGATACCCAGTGAGCTTTGCCTTTGGTTGGAGAACCAGGAAATTAGCAGGGTACTCCCAAGAATCGATAGAGACCATTACATTTTCCACAATCACTTCAGGGGTCACGGTGGGGCGGTCTGCTAACTGTAATACTGTTGTGGTCTTTCTCGGAGAGCTCTGAAGGTTGAGCTTGAGCATAGTGTCCTTGGTCATCAAATTAATGGCAGCCCCTAGGTCAATCAGGGTATGGGGGATTATGGTTCCATTGATGTGGACATCGACTACAGGGCTTCCAGGGTCTAGATATTTCAGACAGATTACTTGCCCCAACATCAGGTCGGACAGTGGTCCTATGACACTGATAGTTGGAGCATCTCTCTTACACTTTCCTGGGTGTCTGAAGCACTTCTCCTTGATCATCTTGTTGTATATAGGCACATCCTTTATGGCTTGGAGAAGTGGTATCTTTACACACAATTGTTTCAATTCTCCTAGAAGTTCAGTTTCTTCTGGGGTAGGTTGTGTTATTCCAGATAATCTCTCAAGAAAGGGTGGAATGGCTTTTGGTTCACTTTCCTCTTTTTCTTCCTCATCCTCCATAGGGGGAGGATGATTATCTGGGAGAAACTTCGCAGATCATAGGTTAATCTCCTGAATCTCCACAGCATAGGTCGAGCATGATGGTTCCCCACTATATACCTGCTGGGCCTATCTGTTATTCGGGTTCAGGTTCGGTTTCGGTTGAGCAGGTATTTGGGGTTGCCTTGGTGGAGTAGGAGGTAATGGTTGTGGTTGAGAAGGTGGTGGAGGCAAAAGAGTGGGAGGGGAGTTGTACTGGGGCCTCCACCCCTAATGAGGTGCATTCCACTGAGGCTATGGCTGATCATAAGAGTGAAATGAATGAGAATCTGGTTGAGCATGGTATTGAGATGGATATGACCAAGGAGGGGGTGTGGACCAGGAAGGATGAGTAAGGGGACCCTAAGAAGGCATGGAAGTGGCTTGATTGGGGTTGTAATATGTCTGGAATGTCCCTTGAATTCCCTGCTGGTAAGGTATGGGCCCATGTGGCCTCCTCTGGTTCATGAAATAGAGTGGTTCATTGGCCCCTTCGGCCCCCTGGTATGTAGCTTTAAGTCCGGACAAGGAAGGGCACTGATTCGTAGAATGGTCTTCTTCATATACTGAACACACTTCTATAGAGTTCAATGGACATTCGTTCCTAGGATGCCTTCTGGTGCACTTAGGACAAAAAATGGCCAAGGCCCTTTCTGCTTCTTCTTGTTTCCTTTTGATATGCAAGGTATCCATTTGCATGGCAAGAGTCTACATCATCTCGCTCTTGAAATCTTGCAGCAGATTTCCAAATTCATCTCTAAGGGATAAACTGGATGAGGATGTACTGGCTAGGGGTTGACTTCCCCTACCTCTCTTTTTGGCTGCCTTAGAATGGTTTCTAAACACAGTCTTTATGTCTTCATAAGGTATTTGGTAGATGTCCCCCCCAGCCAGCAAATGGAGGGTATCTAGAAGGTCTTTCAGGACTTCTCTGAGTAGGACCAACTTCAAAGCTTCGGGGTCAAGTGTGCACCTGGCCCTTTTATAACTAAGTTGAAACCTCTCTTCATAATCTTCCAAGGATTCGTCGCTTCCCATGGTCATTCAGAAGATTTCTTCCTTGGTATCCTTTGACCTACAGTAGTCCTGGTATTTGTTATTAAAGGCTTGCTGCATCTGAGTCCAAGTTGTGATGATGTTGCCAGTTAACCCCATGAACCAGCATAATGTTGCATCCTTGAGGGTAGAAGGAAACAGTTTCAACTTCTGCTCATCTTCTGCATAGTCATATGTTCAACAGATAACAACAAATTCAAACAAAAAGGTATCCAGATCTTCAGTAGTCAACCCATGGAAGTGAGGTAAGGTTAAAGGACTTATGTTCGTCATTTTAGTGTCCCCATTGGTCTCTTAGATGGGAAAGGTACCCTTTACTCTTTCCCCATTCCCTCTAATGTTTCTGTTTTTAGCCATGGTTTCAGGAGGGATGGTTTCTTCCTTTTCTTCTGCTATAGGATCTTCATATATCTCTTGTTGTTCACCTACAAGTTCTTTTGGATCACTGCCACCGAAGAAGAGAGAAGAGTGACTTTGTGATGTGGTGGGGTGTTGGGTAGGAATTTCCCTGAATTATCTCTGTTCCTACGAGGCATGAAAGGAAATCTCTTTTTGGGTGATTTTTTTTTATTTTTTTATTTTTTATTTTTTCTGCTTGTACCTGCAAAACTAAAATTGATTGAACAAACAAATTGCAACTAACTGAAATGAACTCGCTGAAATAAAATTGCAGAATTGAAATGAAAGTAAGGAAATGACTAATCTACTTTTGTTGGAATGGAAATTGCAGAATTGAAATGAAAGCAAGGAAGTGACTAATATACTTTTGATGAAATGGAAATTGCAGAATTGAAAAAAAAGCAGGAAAATGACTAATCTACTTTTGCTGAAATGGAAATTGCAGAATTGAAAGAACTAATTTAATTTTGCTAAAATAGAGATTGCAGAATTGAAAGAACTAATCTACTTTTTCTAAAATGGAAATTTCAGAATTGAAATGAAAGCAAGAAAATGCAAAAATTGAAAGAAACTACTCTACTTTTGCTGAAATAAACTACTTAGCAGAATGTTGCAGTAGAAAATAGAAGAAAATAATAATCACAAAATACTCTGACACTTCCCCGGAAATGGTGCCAAAAAGTGGTGAGCACCAGTGTTGCAACAATAATTTTGAAACTCCTGGGGCTTCCTACTTTACTTTTATCAACCCAGTAGTTCGTAACAAGCTTGGAAGCGACGGTGCTGTATTCACAAGTACTAACTCTTACTGCAGTCTGTCACTTGCTCAGCTGGTGCAAGATCACTAGGAGCTTAAACCAACTTCTATGAATTCTCAGAAGAAGCTTTTAACTGTGATGAAAGAAAGCTAACTCTACGAGGACTATTCTACTTGCAGAAAGAGAAAGAAGAATGGAATGTAAGGCAAACCCTAATTTATCCAACTAACCCTACTTTTGCATAAAAAGAGATAGAAACTGATGTGATGAGTGCCACTAACTACAGAAAAAGCTAAATTACATTTATTCAAGCTACTTTTGAAAAGAAATGAGAAGAAAACATCTTTTTGTGCTTTTGAGTGTTTTTATGTGAAATTATTATGCTTGTAATTTATTTGGTTGTGATTGTGTAGAGGTTTGGTGGCGAAGGAAGATGGGCTTAGTTTTTGTAGAGGTGGAGGAAGGTGTGGAGAGGTCCTAAGAAGCCCCTAGTACCCTTCTGAAGACTCCCATTGCAATTGGATTTCGAAAAACCATTTACAGGGAATTCTACAGGAGGCTGCAAGGGATCTATAGGAGGTGGCCGAGAGCTATTTTTGGAAGTTTTGAAGGTGGAAAAATGATGGAAAAGAGTAACTAAAGGCTCGATGAAGGTGTTGAGGTGTCTGGATCTTGTCAAGAAAGATCAAGAGGGAACATGATGGTTGGATTTGTTTAAATGGAAAGAGGGAAGCTTATGGAGAAAAATGCAGAAATTAGGGCGGAATGGTGAAATGTTGTGAAGGACTTGGCAAATCTATGAGAAGTGAGTTGATGTTGGCTGCTTTATGGATGTATGGTGAGATGAGGTGCCCTGCAAGAGATTTGCACATCTACTTACGGAAACTGATCAAAGAAAGGACTAACTATACCATGAAAACATAACTTTCTCTAGCTTGACCTAATTTCTGACCTACAAACAGAAAATGCTGAACAATAACCTTTGAACAGAAAAGCATGCAGAGAGATCTATTTAAAAGAATAGGTAATGATATAGGCAACTCAATCTAAAGCAATACATTAATCTTTCCAAATCAAGTCATCACACTAAAAATTGCATGGGAGAGAAAAACTGTGTTTTTGGTGGCAGTAGTAGTGCCTTGACCTCGAATCATAGTCCTAGAAAGAGAGAAAGGAGATAAGGACCTGATGTTGGCCTTTTTTAAATCTTAGCCTATCACTGCATTAACCTACTTGAGCAACTGAAACAAAAACAACTATGCAAACCATCAAAAGAAAACTAATCTAAACAAAGTAAAATGAATCTATGTAACAGAAATTAACTCATGAACTGAAGAAAAAACATATAAGTACAAATAAAGAGGTGCTGGGTAGCTTGGGTTGGGCCCTAACCCAAGAGCTTTAGCCCTCTGAAAGAGATCAATACTGGCTTAGGAAATATTTCATCTTCATTATCAAAAATAATAGTCACATTATATGAACTGTTCTAAAAAAGAAACTCGAAAATGAGCAGAACAAGTGCTGCACAAAAGTGCAAAAATTCTACTAATGAATGGCTAACCTACTGAGGCTCTAAGGCCCCCTATTTATACAAAAGGAGTCCTCCAACGGTCCTCCTAAAATCAAGGAGCTCGGCTTCCCAGAACTGGATATAAACAAAAGTCTTTCTTTACTTGCTCGGCTGCCCCTTGGATGCATCAATGCGGACCTTTGTGCTCCAAGTCGCTGTGGAGGATTCAAGGAAAGAGGTCATAAGTGAAGGAGACACTCCCCTACAAATACTCTTCCCTGTTTTCCTCAAGTATTTGCTGCCATTTGCTCATAAATCCCTTGACTTTGTCCAAAATTGACCAAAAAAATTGCATAAAGGACACATTAGACTACATGGCAAAATGACTAACCCAATTCACTCCATTATTATAAACATTTTTTAAAAAATTCAATAAACTAATGAGAATGGTGGATTAAGTCGAATTAATAGGCAAAATGAGCCTATATAATTACCCAATTCTGGGGCTCATCAAGTATGAATGGTCGAAGAAGATAATATCATGGGATCAATTTGACTTTCTTTTCACTTTACTTATGTAAACAAAATCAAAATCCTCCATAAGGGCTTGTCAAGCATAACTTTGGAAAAAAGATATCAGTTGTAGTATATAGAAGAAAATAGAAAACACAATTTCTTTCCTTGCATTTAACAATATCGCTCATACATAAGAAAGCAACTAAACAAAAGAAATAACATGCATGAGTACATAGAATTTCATTTGCAACTAAAATATGAATATAGTTGTTTTAGAGCAACTTAACTGAATTCCAAACCAACTGAGATCACTATACTCATAAACAAGAAACTATGGAAAAGGATTATTGAATAAATGAGAAATAGACAAAGATAACTCCAAATTGTCATACCATAAGAACCATTGCACACAATAATCAACAACCCTCAAATAACCCATGCAAACAATGTTCAATGAACAAAAACCTTTTCAATCTATTTTTCCATTTTAAATAGACATGCAATAGCAAATCCAAAGTGTCTAGATGCATCTCATCATTGATCCAATAGAGGATCGAATCAAAGTAAAAAGAGGAGTTTTTTTTTTTTTTTTTTTTTTTTAAGTATTTTTCCTGTAATGATAAAAAATTAAAAACATAAAGCATTCATATCTTAAAAAAAAACTAAATCACTATAAAATCATTGTTGTTTTCGAAGTATATCTTCATGGATCAAAGCAGAAAAAAGAATGACAGCTAGCTACTGGCTGTGCAGTGACTGGGTAACAATTGGGAAATTAATGTGTTGGAACTTTTTCTTTCAAAAATTGACATGTGGTTGGCAACTGATGGTCTGATTTGGCTACCAGCTCTGCTACATGTTCACCCCTTTAAACTTTGACATCTGACATCTTCATCGCACCTGTGAACACCTCCCACAAATTGAAATTAGACTACATGACACTGGTGACCTCAGAGAAGCACTTCATGACACTAGTAAACTCAGAAAACACTGCACAACATAGATAACACTGGTAGCCTTTGCAGAACATTGCTTAGCGCCTACGCAACAGGACAATGTTTTGGGTATATGTCCCAAATAGTAATACATGTGTAAAACCTGAAGGCATTTATTGTATATGATACTTTTTTAAAGATAAACCTCTCTGAGTTTCTCCAAATTCTTCTCCAGTTTCCTAGAAAATGCTCTGCATAATAATGACTTAAAACAGGAAATTTACATATTATGAAAAATGAGTTTTGAAGATGCATTCAAAACTCTCGATATATTACACCTGTGAAGAAACTAGAATAGGTTATTGTTCATTGTTTTGTGATTGCGAGAAACCTATTTTAATTTTTTGAAATTTGTCTCCATGCATTCAGAAACAGTCTTCAAAATGAAAGATAAAACAGGGTATTTTGCGTAGCACTATGTAGTGAATCCAAGTAGCCCTCCATGCTCTATATGGTTGCACACCTCCTCTGGGAAAACATATCAAAGGGGTAGGATTTAAATGTCTATTTTATGGTGTATAATCCTTTAAATTCTCCTTTTCCTGTTTGCAGGCTTTCAAAATGATTGATCCTAGTTTGGGTAGTAGTTGCACAACGACCTTCTTCCACATGGATTATGAATTATGGATTATGAGGATGGATTATGAATTTATGGGGGGTATAATGGCATGATGATGAGGTGTGAATTTAGGAATGAAATGATCATAAATGGCGCATGGAAGGATCAGATAAAGGTGAATGATAAATCGTGAATGATGGACATGGGAATGGTAACATGGGGATATAATAGACACCACTAATAAACCTATAAAAATTTAACAAATGAAACTTGACTGCTATGGTTTTAACTTGTGATAAATGGAAAACCCATGTAATGAACCCCTATACTATGACAACAGTGATCATAGGCTAAATTGACATACAATCCCCCAAAATTATGACCAAAAATCATAACGAAAGATTTCAAACTCAAACACCCCTTCCGATTAATGATAAAGACCGTGATGACCAAATAAAAAACCACTTTCATAATGACTTCCAAGGAAGTGGTTAGTCAAAATCATAACAGTGAAAAAGTTTGTGAGTTTGACCCTTTGTATGACAATAAAAACTATGAATTTTTTAAGACCTTCGACTAATAAATTAGCCAAGTCTAACATTGGCTCCATTGGTGATGGAAGCCTCCCTATCAGGTGCCAAGAATGAAACCATAGACCAGAAGCCTATCCATTGGGCAATCGAAACAATGTGAAAAATTGAGAAAAACACTGACAAATCTGGAAAAAATAGTGAATGGACTAACTGAAAAAGATTAAATAACCGATAGACTCCTTTCTGAAAAAATGATTTACTTATGATAGCAGAAAGCTAGGACCTTATGGCCTTCACGTTGGGCTTCAAATCTCAACTGTAAGTACCCACACTTGCATTATTCAAAAGTAAAATGGTATGTAAAATGGAATCATGAATATTTTGAAAGTATGTACACTAGGTAATCACCTCCTTCCAATGTACGCAGTCAAGCAGAAGGCCACTTGACTGAGGGCCGCTCATTATTTCCTTGAACAAGCAGAAAAAATGTATGACTAGAAACCCAAACTTCCATTGAAATTGTTGACTACAATCCACAAATGTGAGAATAACCATTTTCCTTGATGGCTGTAATAGATTGACCAAAGGATCTTGAAAAACATGAAAAATGGCCTCTTTTGATGACTACAACAAATTAATAGAAGAATATTCAATATTCTAAAGCATTACACCATCTTGAAAACTAGCAAAAATATAAGCACTTTCCTGGTTTTCAGCCACTATCTTGTCATTAGCAAAAATATCCACATCCATGAGGTCTCAAACAACATGCTCTTCTTCATAATTTTCTTGTAATACTAGGTGGCTATTACATGGAACATTTTCATTGTCTAGAGATTTTATGCATGCAAATTCAAATCTTTGATTTTCACAAGATTCTTCTTGAAATAATAATAATTCAAAAAATGAATGGGATGAAAAACAACTCAAAAGAATATCCTGATCTTCTACTTGGTCACTTAACAATTGGCAAGTCTGCTGAATATACCCATCGAACTCAAGAGAACAAACATGAGATTCATTATCAATAGTACTATCTGGTTCATTTCCAGCAAAAGGAGAAAACTTTATATGTTGGAAATATTCTTGAAAACAAAATAAGTTTCCATCATCATTGTTTTTAGACTCATAACTAGCTGAAGGTGGAAAACTTTGATTGTAAAAATCATCCAAATAATCAACTATTGGATCATTGAAAACCAAAGAAGGCTGCTAATATTTATTACGTATTGGTTTCGAGGCGACTATATGATCTTCAATTTTATGGCGACTCAATGGCTACAATGTTTGATTGAAGGAGTCTTTGATATAACAATAACAAGGTCATCAACTATATAAGAAGGTTGCTGCCAAGTTATGTTAGCTTCAACTTGCTTTCCTGCTTCCTTACTGACCTTGTAATTTTCTTTTAACAATTCAAATGTAGCATAACATAAAGGTAGAGAGTTACCATAAGAAAATTCATTGTTTTCCTTATGTTCAAAACTATAATACTTCTCATCGATTCAATACTTTCAACATATTCTTCTTTGCTTTCACAAGTGGCACGTGCAGGAGGATTACTTTCTTCAAATTGTTGAAATTGAAAATCCTCTTGTTGAGAACATGCCACTGAATTATCTTCAAGAATGTCTTCAAATGAATAAATAAAACAACCATTTTCTAACTTATGGTGCCATAAATCAACAAACTCACCTTCTTCTACCAAATCTACTTGGGGAGGAATTCTTCTTTGCTGCCCTCTAACAACAATTCTGTTTTGCATAGTGAATGTGTCCATCAACCTTTCCATGTTTTTCATTAATGTATCTAGCTTAAGGTTTGACAATAGAGAAATCTCTTCCTTAACCACTTCCCTTCTTTCAACTTCCATTTTGTCTTTTTTGATCAACAAATTTGCTTCCACATCCTCCAAAGTGGCGGAATTCCTCTCTCTGAGAAAATAGGCAAGCTCAACATTAAAACCATCTGGATAAGGAAGCATAGCCAAACTCGGGGGAGGCTTTACATCGGTAGGCATGGAATCATATACACTATTGAATCTGGTTGAGAAATCTTGGACTGTCTCATGAGGTTGCCTCTTTAGGTTCTGATATTCATCCATAATTTGAAAAGGGTTGAATTTAACCTCCCATCTGTCAATGAAAACATGTCCAAACTGTTGGAAAAAATAAATACTTCTAGCTGTCAAACTTCTATACCAGCCCCTAACTTCTCCCAAAAATTTTTGAGCAAAAACCTTACTTTGACATCTTCATGATCTACTTCCTCAAGGTCAATGAAGTCAATGATTTTGTCTACATGCTTCCTTGATGTGATCTTACCTGTACCATCAAATTGAGGTATCCTTTGACCATAATTTTGTGGTAACTCATGCAAAGGGGCTGGAAGATTTAATGGGGCATACTAGGAAACAACCATGAATGAGGTCTGAGATGAAGTTATAGTTGTAGCAGTTGGAATATCATTATTGTTTGGATCTTGTTAATGACAACCAATACTAAAAGGAGATGCATTTTCAACTTCAAGGGAATGACATATACTTCAAGAAGGGGACTCATGTACAAATTTGCAATCTACATTTGGATTTAGTGGATAGAAGAAAATCCTTTGGACATTTTTAAGAAAGGATAGGAAGCGATTGATAAAACATAATACTATACCCTGAAGAAAACTTAAGTTTAAGTACTTGAATTTCACATACTATCCTTCCATCCTTCTACTGACAAGGTCTGTTCTTCTCTAAATCTGATTTGACGTTTTTTGGAGTCACCAGGTGAATGGTGCAGCCTTCCTAAGTTTGACTATTGTTCACCGTCAACAACCAAATCTAAAAATTTGAAGATATTTCCCAAAGAAGATAAAACCTTTCGATCCCAGACAATGACGCCAATATGTTAGCACTTCGTACTTTTCTTCAGGCTGAAAGGAAAAATCTCAGAGGTAACCACAAATCACTTTGGGTTGAGATACTGGTCTTCTCCAATTGGAGGGGGCTCCCTCACTCGAAAAATATAAAGTTTAAACACTTTAAAGCATAATTTTTTTGCAAAGACTAGGTCTAAAAAAGGAATTCTGAAGTATTTGGTTGAATTATGAATGGTCAAAAAGGATAATAGCATATGATCAATTTTACTTTCTATTCGTTGTACTTATGAAAGTAAAATCAACATCCTCCACAAGGGCTTACTAGGCATAACTTTGAACAAAAGAGATCTGATGTAGTATAGAGAAGAAAACATAAAAACACAATTTCTTTCCTAGCATATAACAATATTGCTCATACATAATAAAGAAACTAAATAGAAGAAATAACATACATGCATACAAAATATTTCATTTGCAACTGAAATATGAATACAATTGTTTTAGAGCAGCTTGACTAAATTCCAAATAGGCTGAGATCATGACTATACTCATAAACAAGAAACTATGGAGAAGGATTAATTGAATAACTGAGAAATAGACAAAAATAACTCCAAATTGTCATACCATAAGAATCCTTGCACACAATAATCGATAACCCTCAAGTCATAAGAATTCTATTCATAAAACTAATCACAATCACTCTCATAGACTCTAATAACTGATGCAAACAATGTTGAACCAACAACAACCTTTTCAATCTATTTTTCCAGTTTAAATAGACATACAATAGAAAATCTTAAGTGTCTAGATTCATCGCATCATTGATCCAACAAAGCATCGAATCAAAATAAAAGAGGAAATAATTTTGTTATTTTAAATTCTTTTTCCTCTAATGATAAAAAATAAAAAAACATAAAGCATTCATATCTTTTAAAAAAACCACTAAATCACTGTAAAATAACTCTTGTTTTTGAAGCATATATTCATGGATCAAAAGCAGCAAAAAGAATGGAAGCCGGCTACTGACTGCGAAGTGATTGGGTAACATTTGGCAGCGATTGTTCTTTCAAAATTAATGTGTAGCTGGCAACTGATGGTCTGAGTAAGTTACCACCTCTACTAATGTTCACCCCTTTAAAATTTGACATTTGGCATATTCATCACACCTATGAACACCTCCCACAAACTGAAATTAAATTGCGCAACACTAGTGACCTCAGAGAAGAATTGCACGACATTGGTAAACTAAGAAAACACTACGCGACACTGATAACTCTTTGCACAGCACTGCGCAAACACTAGTAGCCTCTGCGCAACACTGTGTAGCGCTTGTGTAACAAGACAATGTTTTGGATATATCTCCTAAACAGTAATACTTGTGTAAACATTGAAGGAGGTTATTGTAGATGATACTTTTGGGAAGATAATTCTTTCTTAGTTTCACGAAATTCTTCGCCAGCTTCCTAGAAAATGCTATGCAAAACAATGGCTTAAAACAAGAAATTCACGAATTGCAAAAACTAAGATTTGAAGATGCATCCGAAAATCTCGATCTATTACACCTATGAAAAAACATGAAGGTTTTAATGTTCTTTGGTCTGTGATTGAGAAAAACCTTTTTTATTTTTTTGAAATTTAGCTCCATGCATTTGGAAACTGTGTTTCAAAATGATGGTTAAAATAGGGTATTTTGCAGAGCACTATGCAACGAATCCAAGTAGCCCTCCATGCTTTATATCGTTGCACACCTCCTCTGGAAAAATAGATCAAAGAGTAGGATTTAAATGTCTATGTGATGGTTTGTAATCATTTAGGTTCTCCTTTCCTTATTTGTGGGCGTCCAAAATGACTGATCCTAGTTTGTGCATTGGTTGCGTAGCGACCTTCTTCCACATAGATTATGAATTATGAATTATGAGGATTGATTATGATTTTTTTTTTTTTGGGGGGGGGGGTTGGTATAATGACATTATTATGAGGTATGAATTTATGGATTAAATGATTATAAATGGCGCATTGAAGGAGTACATAAAAGTGAATGATAAATCATGAATGATGGACATGGGAATGGTAACATGGGGATATAATAGACACCACTAACATATCTATAAAACTTTAACAAATGAAACTTGACAGCTATGGTTTTAACTTATGATAAATGAAAACCCCATGTAATTCCCCCTAGACTATGACAATAGTTATCATAGGCTAAATTGACATACAAACCCCCAAAATTCCGTCTCAAAAATCATAATGAAGTCTTTCAAACCCAAACACCCCTTCCCATTAATGATAAATAACTTGATGACCAAATGAAAAACCAAATTAATAATGACTTCCCAGGCAATGGTTAGTCAAACTCATAATAGTGAAAAATTTTGTGAGTTTTACCCTTTGTATGACAACAAAACTATGAATTTTATAAGACCTTCGACTAATAAATTAACTGCCTCTAACAGAACTTTAATCAACACAATGAAAGAAAGAAATTTAATACATGAAATAATTAAATTTATTAAGTCAAGGATAAAGCCAATATGGGTTAGAAAAGTCCCTATATAAATCCAATTTACCTGATCATAGGCTCTAGATAAATCAATTTTAATTACAGCCCCTTCCATATTTTGAATTTTGATTTTGTATAAGCCTTCCTACACCACCCCAATGGCCTCATGAATTTTCTACCTTCGAGGAAAGAAAATTGTTTAGGGGAAACGTATCAAGATAGAATAAGCTTAAGTCTAACAATGATTATCTTTTCAATAACTTTGTATATATCATTACATAGGGAGATAGGATGGAAGTCAAAGAAAGAGATAGGATGTTTTGTAACTAGATCACAAAATAAAAGAAGCAATAGATTGAATTGAAAATTAGGCTATTCGAGGGGGAAACCTCCTTTACATCACATAAATGGAAAATTCTTGGATGATTGAAGTGACAAGACCTCCTTTATATATATAGGATTGTAAGGGGTCACAATATAATTAGAACCTACAATAACAATAGTCAGCTTCTATGGGGCACAACAATAATAATATTACTCTATTGACTCTATTGACTCTTTATTAGATCCTAGGAGTCCTCAATGGTACTTTGACTAATAAAATGATGACCCAAGCATGAAAACCATGCTTTAATAAGTCATTGTAACAATAATAAAAAATTATTTTGACAAATACATTTTATGAAGGCCGAACCTAGTTACATTTTTCAACACTCCCTCTTAACTAGGGAGGTATTCATACATAATATCTCAAACTATATGACCTATGAATATTTTAGGCACCAAAATGACATGGAAAATATTCCTAACTAGGGAAGTTTAGCCAAGGTCTCTCAACAATTTAGACACCACAATGCCATTGACTAGAGTCATGCCTAGGGAAATCTATCCAAGTGGGACTAAGATGGACTAAAGCTTTCACCCTTTCTAGGTACCATTAGGCTTACTTGCTAACCATCAACCTAGGAATCTATGTGTGTATCTAAGGTCTGAGCTTCAAGACCAAAGCCACCCTCCTTACTTCTGGAACTATACATAAACTCATATTGTCGGCTAGATGTCTGTTAGGACCCCATATTATCTCTCTTTGACCTTATATTTTGTCATAATATTACCCTTTTCAACCCATATTTGAAAGTCCTTGCTAGTATTTTGACTCAATCATTCTAAAGGTATACAATGACTCTTCTCATTGCTATATGTTTAATTATTTAACACATAATCATGCTATATTTATAATTGATCTTTGAAGTTGATTGAGTTGCTGAACAATTAAAGAATGATGTGCAGACCGCATTGTTGAAACTGCCTAAAGCTGGCAGGACTATCTTTTGCAGTTGCTGAAACAGCAGGAACAACACGTGAATCTCGAAGCCGAAACAACAAGAACAACATGCAAATCTCAAGGAGATAGTTGATATTTGCGTACCAGATTTGACAACAACAAAGGAACCTGATCGATCACTGAGGAAGCTATTACATTGGTTGTAACGTTCATAATCTAAATTACTGTAACAACATTCTGTTGACGGGAAACCGATTCCCTATTTTTGTATAAAGGGTTGAACTAGAATCTATAATGAAAATCTTTTGTAATAGATGTCTCCTCTATAAAGAGGAGACATCTACATTAGAAGGGGGATGAACAAGTTGTAACACAAGGTTGTAGTTGAAGGAACGAGACTGAATCTTTTCTGTAATATGGTACATTGATGAATGAATAGAGTTTTGTTCTGAGTATCTCATCTTAGTTTTTGTGTCCTCGGGAATCTTGTGAGAAGGACAGGGCCCACCTTCATCACAAGATTCACCCATTATCTTTCCGTTGTGTGTTAAGTGTGGTTTTTATTCATACCTTGTTAACAAGTACTGTTTCTGGATGTTATTTTACTTTTGCTGAAACTCTGTTTCTCTCTTAATCGATTGATGCTATTTCATGAGTGTCTCACCGATGATTAGGTTTACAGAGTGAATTGGTGAACTGGATAACAGAGGCAGGTGCTGAAGGTTCCTACTCTAGGGATAGGTTCCTGATCCTTTGTTACAGAACAACCATTGTTTTCTTTTGCAGATTTATTCTTTCTGATTAATTATCATCTCTTATTAGATATCTGCAATAGAGTATAGTTGATGTAACACCGAGTGAAGATTTAACAGGGTGTGATTTATTTATACTGCAGCTTTTAGTGCTATTAAAATTGAGTACATACAGTACGTAGTTGCCTTTGAAATAATCAGACTTTCTCGGGTTGACAATTTATGTGGCACTCGACTGTTTAATTCGTAAGCAATTAAAGTGACCAACAATGTCCTCCCAGGAAATGTGTCTCACACATAAGGCCTCAACAAATCTCTTCCAAATTTTTATCATCAACAAAAAAAAACAACAATATCAACTAATCCAAGCATGCTTCTAAGATACTCAAACTTCTTATTAGGAAGATACTTTATTAGTAGATCAACTACTTGATCATCTATAGGGACATACAATCATCTATTGGGAGATACTGTAGCTTCACGATCGCATCTTGCACCAAGTTTTTAATATAGTGGAACTTATTGTTGATATGATTCATCCTAGTATGAAACATAGGATCTCCAGACATCTTGATACAACTTTGATTATCACAATTAATCACAGTAGGATATAGAATCTTCTCAAACAAATCTGTCAAATATTCCTCAACCATACAACCTCCTTTCCTACTTCACATGTAGCCACGCACTCTGCTTCAACACTATTCAAAGAAACATGATCTTTATTTCTACTCATCTATGAGATCATGGAACATCCCAAACTAAATCATCCTCCGGTAGTGCTTCTTCCATCGGTCTCACTGCCACCCAATCTAAATATATGAATCCATTCAACTTAACTTCCTTTCTATTGTACTTTAGGCAGTGGTGTATCGTACCACGAAGATATGTCAATATATGTTTGGCAACTACTCAGTGATCATGACGAGGCTCCAACTGAAACTGATTGAGTATGTTCATAGCAAAGCATATATCCAACCTAGTATTTACCAGATATATCAGAGAGCCTACCAATTGGTGATAGGAGGTAGGATCCACGAGACTTGAGTCAGAGCTCCTCAACTTCTTGAGATTGGTGATCATAAGATTAGTCATGGGCTTGCAAGCCATCATCCCAAATTTTTGCAACAACTTGATGATGTACTTTCCTTGCCCCAAATATGTTTCCCCGAGATTTTTCCATACTTCCAGACCTAGGTAATAGTGCATTAGTCCTAGATCCTTCATCTAAAATTTGGCTACTAGCATCTTCTTACATTCTTGTATTCTTCTTTCCACACATGTGATGAATAGATCACCCGAATACAATAGAATAATGACTGGATCATTATTCACGACCTTGAAGTAGAGATTAGGATCAAAGGAACTCTTCACAAACCCAATTCTTAGAAGGTATGCATCCATTATTACATACCATGCCCTAGGATCTTGCTTCAAACCATACAGGGCCTTCTTGTTTCTACATACATGGGTGTCCCTGCCATTTACTTCAAATCCTTCAAGTTGTGCAATGTATACTTCCTCATTGATGGTTTCCTTTAGAAATGTTGTCTTCACATCCATTTGATGGATGTTCCATCCCATTGTAGCAGTCAACAAAACCAAATATCTAATGCTAGTATACCTTGCAGTGTGTGAGAATGTCTCTTCATAATCTAGCCTTGTATTTATCTATGCTTCCATAAACAGTGTGTTTAATCTTGCAGATCCATTTTGAGGCGACAATCGATTTGTCACTAGGTCTAGGAAATTTCCCAAACCCCATTCTTCATGAAGGATTGATATTCTTCCTTCATAGATTTCTTCCATACTTCTTAATGAGGAACTTCTTCAAATGTAGATGGTTATGATTCAATTAGTCTTGCCATATATGCAACATATCTAGAATATATCTTTGGCCTTTTTCTTTCCCTAAAGGTTCCTTTCGTAGATCCATGCCCTTGAGCATCCACAATAGTGGCTTTTAACCAATTTTGTCTCTTCCTTGTGCTTAGTATGACCACATCTTGAATAGGCTCACTTGGTCCTTCTTCATCCTCTTGAATTGTAGAAGGGTTGTCAGATTGTGCTTCTTCTTCTTAAAATATGGGTAGATCTTCATCATTTGAATCAATAGGAATATCCTTTGACCTTTTGTAGGATTTATTCTCATCAAATATAACATCCCTTCTTACTTCAATGTGTCTCCCTTCCTTGATGCATATTCTATATGCCTTTGAGGAGAGACTATAACCAATGAAGATCCCTTTGATGCTTGTAGAATTCAACTTCTTTTGCTTGTCCTTTGGAGCATGGATATATGCAGGACTCCCAAATATTCGAAGATGGTCCACACTTGGAATCTTTCCTATGAATGCTTCCTCAGGTGTCATATTATCAAGAATTCTATGAGGAATTTTATTTTGAATATATATGGTTGTCATTGTTTCTTCTCCTAATAGAAACTTTGGCAATTCTTGATCAAGTAGTATTGTTTGTACACCACCTTTATTTTTCCTATTCTTTCTTTTGATCACTCCATTTTGTTTGGGATAGTAGGGAACAATAGGCCCCCTCTTAATTCTATAGGTATTGTCCTTGATGGCAACTCACTCAAATGAAAGATCACAGTATAGAAGGTAAACAACAAAGAATTAGAGATCAGTCTTCATAGAATGAAGAAAGAGAGGTATACACAGGTTCACCATTGACCAAGCTGTGTATACATGTAGGTTCACTGTATACAAGTTGCGTATACGCACACACACACTTTCATAGAAGGAAAAGCATGTATACCTTGGAAAACTAAGTTTCTGGTCCGAGGTAATTGGTCCGTGGTATTTTGATCCATGGTATTGGTCCAAGGTATCTGGTCCGAGGTATTGACCCTAGGTATTTGGTCCAAGGTATTGGTCCTAAGTGGTTTTGGTCCATGGTATTGAGAAAGGCCTAAAAACTATAAAAGGAGGAGAAGATCATTAGGCCAAGGTGTGCAAGTATCGAATATATGATGAAGTGAGATCAAGTATGCAGGTTATTGGGTTATGGTGCATTGCTAGATCTGAACCAAGGATGAACCTTAGCGGATGATGAGGGATTATATCTAATGATGGATCGGGATCTTAAGGCATAAAATGAACTATCATTATGTGTTTTTTCTCATGTATATTCTAGATATGAATACTGACACATATATTATTCTGTAAATGACATGATTTGGGTATAACTAAAGTCTGGAATAGCTACAGAACTATGAATTTATATTTGCAGATGTATACGCTGGTTCGCTTTGAGAAAAGCACGTATACACAGAGGTTCAACACATGGAAGTAGTGTCTACCTTAGAAAATATGTTTTAGTTGCTTCTGTTTGCTATTGCAGAGTTCTGGGTTTTGGCTTGGATTCTAGTTACTGTATTCTGGTGACAGTATTCTTAATGATCAGATTGATGAGTTGTCAAAGTGATTTATTGATTCAGTTGTGGTTGGTTCAAAAGGTGATTGGTTGATGCAAATATATTTGATGATTGAATTACAGTTATGATGTTGTTGATGGATCTAGTCTGAAAATTTATGAAACGTGGTCCCCGGAGGAAGAGAGAAGGTCATAGCCTTCCTTAGGTCAGCACCTACGTACCAACAAACATATCGGCTAGTACAAGAGCTAGGGGCTTGTAGCTCCCTTCCAGTAGTATATGGAAAATGAGAGAAGGTTGTAGCCTTTTGTAGGTAGAAGCCTGCGTACTGGTATAAGTCTGCACTAGTACAAAATTGTAAACATAATTTTCTTATTATTAAAAGAAGACATAGACGAAAACAATAGGTGGTTTTTACCCACATTGGGTTTCCACCTTATATCTTGGTGTTCATGTGTGATGCTTATGCTTTATTCTGCTTTTATTGCACTATCTAATTAATATCTAACATACTGGTTAAAGTTCAATACATGATAAATTGGGTAAATCAAAGGTTCTCTGCATATACGCTAGTTGCTTTAATAACAGTTGCGTGTAGACGTTGGTTCACTTAGCTAAAGTAGCGTATACAAATATTCTTATGGAAATGAAAAATTATTGAGTTACTAATATTGATTCACCCCACCCTCTCAGTATTATTTCCAACAATTGGTATCAAAGTAGGTCCTTCAGAAGAAGCTTGATCGCTTGAAGGAAGATCCATCATCATGAGTAATCAAGAAAGCGGGGGATCCATCAGACTACCAATCTTTGATGGGAGCAACTTTTTTTATTGGAAGATAAGAACCACAACCTACCTTCATTCACTTGGAACAGATATTTGGGAAATCGTGGAAGGAGGATATTCATTTCCATCAGCAATTCCTACAAATACAACAGGTAAAAAGCGATATGAAACCAATGCCAGGGCTGTCAATACATTATTGGGAAGTTTGTCACAAACAGAGTTTGTCAAAGTTATGCAGCTCAAATCAGCCAAAGAAATATGGGACAAAATCGTTCTAAGCTACGAAGGAGACTCTCAGGTAAAACGTGCTAAACTACAAACTCTCAGAATTCAATATGAAACTCTTAAGATGCACAATGATGAAAGTATTGCTAGTTAATTCTTACGTATAGATGAGGTTGTTAATTGATTGAAAAATCTAGGTGAAGAGAGAAAGGAAGTTACTTTAGTTGAGAAAGTTTTAAGATCCTTGTCTACTAAATTTGAATCAAAAGTATCTGCCATAGAAGAAAAACAGTATCTACAAGCTATTACTATGGAATCTTAACTGCCTTTGAGATGAGAAAAGGAGGCCCATCAGATATGAGAGAAGCCACATTTAAAGCTTCAACAAAATGAAAAGAAGAACACAATGAATCAGGACATATTTAAGAAGAGGAAGATGAAGTAAAATTTGTCAAGAAGCTTCAACGGGGTTCTGTAAGATTTAGAGGTAAACTAACTTTCAAATGTTTTGCCTGTGGTAGAGTCAGTCATTATGCTGCCAAATGTTCTCATAAAGATAAATATGATAAAGGGAAGGAATCTACAAAATGGAATAGAAAACAAAGTGTAAGTAAAAAGAGCTACTATACTCATGAAGATAGTGATGGATTATCAAATAGTGATGAAAATGAAAATAGTAATAACTATAGACTTCTAATGGCTTATGAAGATGATAATTTTTTGGATGGTTTAGAAGAAGATGAACTTCATGAAGAAATCTATAAACTAAAAATATGTTTAGAAGAAAAGAATATGATTATAGATAACTTGACATATCAACCTGTTGAAAGAGAAAAACACAATGAAAAACTAGAATGTGAAATTGTGGGTCTAAGAAAGGATCTTGAGAAAACAAAATTTCTCAACCTTAGATTTGCTAAAGGATCAAAAAACTTAAATGAAATTATCGAAGTGTAGTGTTCTCCTCTGATAAAGATAGGTCCTGGATATACTGAAGAAGCACCTCAGTCACAAAAGTCGTCAACCTCCACTAACAACTATCTTGATGCAACAAAGAATAGTGAACAATATGACAATCATCAGCAAAGGCATAAAGCAGATCACCAGGTAAATCAAGCTCAGTTTTCTCCAAGGATGAATAGAAGTCACAACCAACCTCAGGTAGATCATACTCAATTTGTTTCAAAGATGAATAGAAAATACAATCACCAGATCAATAGATTCGATAATTGCAGAAACTTCTTCAATGGTCATTGTTTCTCATGTCATAATTTTGGACAAAAAACTGCTCAATGTGTTGCTTACAAAACCATCATGACTAGAGAAGCACGAAATCAAAGGAATGTGATAGGGATCAAGAAAAATTCTTATAATAACTTTTCTCTTCTTGAAAATGAAATAGAATGCTCAATCTGTAACAACTTTGGCCATGAAGAATCTGATTGCATGAGTAAATTGCGGCAAATATCTCAAAAGGAGCAAACTCCGTTAAATCCAAAAATATGGAGAAAGAAAGAACCACAAACAGAAAGATGTGGTATAGCCTTATATGTAGAAGGATAAGAAAACCAGTGGTACATCGACAATGGATGCTCAAAACACATGACAGATGACAAATAAAAATCACACTCATATAATGCCTTAGAAAAGGAAAAGAATGTCTCATTTGGAAACGACACTCCTGCTGTCATAAAAGGTAAAGGCTCTATTTTCTTGAAAGAAAAATTTAAAGCTGGGAATGTTATGTATGTTGATGGTCTAAAGCATAACCTGTTGAGTGTGAGTCAAATGTGTGATCAAGGAAATGAAGTGGTGTTTTGATCAAATGGATGTGTTTTTCGTGAGCTTGATAAAGGAGAAATCGTGATCAAAGGTACAAGAAATCCAAACAACTTATACATACTCAAGGGAGGACAACAACAATGCTATCTAAGCAAAAATGATGAAAACTGGCTATGGCATAGAAGATTGGGACATCTAAGCTTTTCTCAAATAAGAAAAGCATGCAGATTCCAGGTTGTTCGTGATCTTCTAGATATTAGCATTCCTAGAAACACTATATGCAAACCATGTAAATTTGGTAAACAAACCAGATATCACTTCATCGAAAAAGAAGGGTCAGCTAGTAAGCCTCTTGAACTCGTTCATATTGATTTATGTGCACCATCAAGGAAAAAGTCACCTCGTGGAGAAGAATACTTTATATTGTTCATTGATGATTTTTCCAAAATGTGTTGGATAGGTCTTCTAAAGCATAAAGATGAAACATTTGAAAAGTTCAAAGCCTTCAAAGCTTTGGTTGAAAATGAATCAGATCACAAAATCAAATGCCTCAGATCTGATCGAGGAGGGGAATTTACCTCGGATGAATTCTTTGATTTTTGTGAACAACATGGAATAAAAGGGCAGTTCTCCACCGCAAAGACTCCTCAGTAAAATGGAGTGGTAGAAAGGATGAAAAAAACTATTCAACAAATGGCTCGAGCTATGCTAGATGAATCTGGAACTCCTGCAACCTTCTGGGGTGAAGCTGCATTTGCCACCGTCACTATTCTCAATGAAGAAAATGTTTGGGTAAACAACACTCAAACTCCACATGAACTTTGGTATGGTAAGACTCCTACTGTAAAGTACTTCAATTTTTTTGGAAGCAAATTTTACATCAAAAGGATTGATGAAAAACTTGGTAAGTTTGAACCTAGAGTAGATGAAGGTATTCTTCTTGGCTACTCCTCCCAAAGTAAAGGATATAAATGTTATAATAACACTTGAGAAAATTATTGAAAGTATTGATGTTGTGGTTGATGAAGCATGCAAAAATCCAAAAAAGATAAAAACCAAAGATTATGACGATGAAGAAGATGAGGATCATTTTCCACATCAAATCACACTGATTTGAAGAAGAAACCAGTGAAGCACTCGAAGAAGAGATAACGGTAGAAGAAAAGACTCCATCTATGTTTGTTCAGAAAAATCATCCAGAAACTCAAAATTTAGGGGAAAAATGGCAGGTGTGCAGATAAGAAGAACTATTATAGAAGCCTCAAGCTATCTAACATTACTATCTTCCACCAAACTTCAAAATGTAAATGAAGCATGCAAAGATCAATGTTGGGTCAAGGCCATGAATGAAGAACTTGAGTAAATTGAAAAGAATAATAATTGGGAATTAGTTCCTAGACCTCATGATAAGAATATCATAGGAACTAAATGGATATTCAAAAACAAGCTGAACGAAAATGGAGAAGTTACTAGAAGCAAGGCCAGACTTGTTTGTAAAGGATATTCTCAACAAGAAGGTATAGATTTTGAAGAAAATTTTTCACCTGTTTCTAGACTTGAAGCCATAAGGATGTTTTTTGCTCTTTCTAGTTTTCAGAAATTCAAAGTATACCAAATGGATGTAAAATCTGCCTTTCTTAATGGAGACTTAGAAGAAGAAGTCTATATTGAGCAACCAGAAGGATTCATTCTTGGAAATAATGCAAAACTTGTATGTAGACATAGAAAGGATCTCTATGGTCTAAAACAGGCTCCAGGGGCCTGGTATTACCGTCTTGACAAATATCTCCACCAACAAGGTTTTTCAAAGGGGTCAGCAGATAGCAATCTATATACAAAGATTGACACTGATAAATTGCCAATAGTTGTTTTTTATGTTGATGCTATCATTTTTGGTAGTAATGAAGAATCCATGAGTCAAAATTTTTCTTCAGTAATGCAGCAAGAATTTGAAATGTCCTTGCTTGGTGAGCTTACCTATTTTCTTGGTCTACAAGTTCAACAAAATAAAGATGGTATTTTTCTCTCACAAACCAAATATCTCAAACAGATATTGAAAGTATGACATGGAAGATTCTAAACCTGTATGTAGCCCAATGGTAACAAGATGCAGTCTCAGCTCAAATGATGAATCAACAATAGTACATCAACCAACTTACAGATCCATGATTGGCAGTCTGCTTTATCTAACAGGTACCTGACCTGACATCATGCATGCAGTAGGAATAGTTGGAATATTCCAAGCAAATCCAAAGGAATCACACCTTCAAGCAATCAAAAGGATTTTCAAATATCTTCAAGGAACATAGAACTTTGGTTTATGGTATCCTAAAGATACAAATCTTACACTTCATGCATATACATATGCAGATTGGGCAGGAAGTGTTGATGACAGAAAAATCACTAGTGGTGGTGCATTCTATATGGGTTCCAGGTTAGTGTCCTGGTTCAGCAAGAAACAAAGTTCAATTGTATTATCTACAGCTAAAGCAAAATACGTGGCTACTGCATCTTGCTACACACAACTACTTTAGATGATGCAAACCTTGCAAGACATTCAGATCACATGTACTCCACCCATCTCCATTCTATGTGATAATACAAGTGCCATCAGTATTTCAAAGAATCCAGTCATGCACTCCAAGACCAAGCACATACCCATCAAATATCATTTTCTATGTGAACAAGTGCTTAAGCAAAAGGTAAAATTGGAGTATGTTCCCTACAAAGAATAGGTTGCTAATATATTCACCAAACCACTGCCTAGAGAGACATTTGAATATCTCAGACAAAAGCTGGGAGTAGTTGTTGCGTCATCCTGTTGTTAAATCCTATTTTTTAGAGAAAGGTGGTTATACGTGAGTTTCATGAAGCATAGTCACATACATACGCAGGTTTCTGTGGGCATAATTGTGTATATGTTGGTTTGAAGAAAAGTAGCGGGCCAGGCTCAAGAAAAAGGGGTTGATGATATTTTGGTTCTAATGATGGACATATACAGGCTGCTAGTCTAGATGTTGTTGATAGATGCTATTAATAGTGCAGATCATATGATAGTTGATGATGACTATCATGGTCTTGTTTAAGATATTTGGTCTCTATTACATATATCATGTATGTCATTTAATGTAAAGGTCATAATTTGTAACCCCACTATGCATGGGATGGATGATGTAATGTTTCTTGTTTTTGTCTTGTATAAACATTTGGTATATCCCCACTTGGTTAGGAGATGGATGTATGTATGAGTCATTGGTGATAGGAAGGTCATTGGTGATGTATGTATAGAGTCATATTATTCTTTTAGAACATCTTTTTGCAAACCTTGATTGTGCTCAGGGAGAGCATGGACTCGATCATGGGAGCTCAATCAACACACTTCAGCATATCAGAGAATTCAGCATGTACTTAGGGGGAGTATGACCCTTTGCCCTTGATGTCAAAGGGGTAGAGTGACTTGGTGTGGTTGTTGCCATCAAGTCCAAAGGGGGAGATTGTTGGCATTATGATACAAGTATTGTCCTTGATGGCAACTCACTCAGATGAAAGATCACAATATAGCAGGTAAACAATAAAGAATTACAGATTAGTCTTCATACACTAAAGAAAGAGAGGTATACACAGGTTCACCATTGACCAAGCTGTGTATACACGCAGGTTCACTGTATATAAGTCGTGTATATGTACACATGCACTTTAACAGAAGGAAAAGCGTGTATACCTTGGAAAGCTAAGTTTTTGGTCTGAGGTAATTGGTCCATGGTATTTTGATTCATGGTATTGGTCCAAGGTATCTGGTCCAAGGTATTGACCCTAGGTATTTGGTCCAAGGTATTGGTAAGTGGTTTTGGTCCATGGTATTGAGAAAGTCCTAAAAACTATAAAAGGAGGAGAAGATCATTAGGCCAAGGTGTGCAAGTATCGAATATCTGATGAAGTGTGAGATCTAGTATGCAGGTTATTGGGTTATGGTGCATTGTTGGATCTGAACCAAGGATGAACCTTAGCGGATGATGAGGGATTAGATCTAATAATAGATCGGGATCTTAAGACGTAAAATGAACTATCATTATGTGTTTTTTCTCATGTATATTCTAGATCTGAATACTGATGCATATATTATTCTGTAAAAGATATGATCTGGGTATAACTAAAGTCTGGAATAGTTGTAGAACTCTGAATTTATATTTGCAAATGTGTACATTGGTTGGCTTTGAGAAAAGCGTGTATACATGCAGGTTCGACACATGGAAGTAGCGTATACCTTATAAAATATGTTTTAGTTGCTTCTGTTTGCTGTTGCAAAGTTCTGGTTTCTGGATTGGGTTCTGGTTACTATATTCTGGTAATAGTATTTTGAATGATCAGATTGATGGGTTGTCAAAGTGATTGATTGATTCAGTTGTGGTTGGTTCAAAAGGTGATTGGTTGATGTAGATACATTTGATGATTGAATTACAATTATGATGTTGTTGATGGATCCAGTCTGAAAATTTATGAAACATGATCCCTAGAGGAAGAGAGAAGGTCATAGCCTTCTGTAGGTCGGTGCCTACATACCAGCAAACATATCGGCTAGTACAAGAGCTAGGGGGTTGTAGCTCCCTTACAGTAGTAGCTGGAAAACAAGAGAAGGTTGCAACCTTCTACAGGTAGAAGCCTGCGTACTGGTATAAGTTTGCACCAGTACAAAATTGTAAATAGAATTTTCTTATTATTAAAAGAAGACAGAGAAAAGCCCCAAGAGTTAGCTCAATCGGTCAAATCAAGTGCCTTGCCAATGGGAGGTCATAGGGTCGAATCCCGAAAGCTCTTGGGGTTAGGTCAGTAAATAGGCCGAGGGGTGTTTATGCCCTTCAGGTGGCATCCACTCAGTGTTAAAAAACCATGGACGTAGCGGCTACCCACTGACCCGGGTATCCATGAACCAGTAAGTGAAAAAAAAGAAGAAGACAGAGACGACAACAGCAGGTGGTTTTTACCAACATTAGGTTTCCACCTTATATCTTGGTGTTCATGTATGATGCTTATGATTTATTCTGCTTTTACTGCACTATCTAATTAATATCTAACATACTGGTTAAGTTCAATACATGATAAATTGGGTAAATCAAAAGTTTTCTGCATATACGCTAGTTTCTTTAATAATAGTCGTGTGTACACGCTGGTTCACTTAGCTAAAGTAGCGTATACAAATCTGCCTATGGAAATGAAAAATTATTGAGTTACTAATATTGATTGGCCCGCCCCCCTAGTATTATTTCCAACAATCAAGACTTCTATGAGGAATTTTATTTTGAATATATACGGTTGTCATTATTTCTTATCCTAATAAAAACTTTGGCAATTCTTGATCAAGTAGTATTGTTTGTACACCTTCTTTATTTTTCCTATTCTTTCTTTCGACCACTCCATTTTGTTTGGGATAGTAGGGAATAATAAGCTCCCTCTTGATTCTTTCTTCTTTATAATATACAATTAATTATTTATAAATGTATTCCCCACCATTGTTAGATCTCAATTTTTTTATCTTTCTTTCGGTTAGGCTTTCCACTTCGCATCTAAACTCTTTGAATTTCTCAAATAATTCATCCTTTTTCTTGATAATATGGAGCCATGCCTTTCTAGAGTGATCATAAATAATGTTATGTAGTAAGTATGACCTCCAGGTGATTTGTAAGACATGGGCCCACACACATCAGAATATATGAGGTCTAATATTTCTTTAGACCTTGTTTCCCTTGATATTGGGGATGCCATGAACTAGATGTTTAAGAGTAAGAATTAATTTGTAGAGAAGATGACCATATATTCTATGCCATAGCTCAATAGGAGATATTTCCATATGAACTAGGGCTTGTGGAGGTGGTTTAATAACTCTTATACAAACTTCCTTCACGAACTGTAGTGACCCTATATTTATCAATACTATAATATTTTCCTTAGACCAAGACCTTTATATCAACAAAATAAACTCTATCCCCTTTATCTTCTACTCAAGAAATTGCAAGATTTTTTTTTTCCAAACCTAGAACATATAGTATGTTGTTGAGATGTACTTTTTCTCCATTCTCCAACTCCGAAGATGTAGATCCTAGGCCTCTAATAGCATAGATTTTGTTGTTTCCCAATTCCACTACATGAGAGTATGGTTCCTTTGATAGATTTTGTAGTTTCTTACTTTCCCCTGTCATATGCCTTGATGCATTATCATCATTGAGAGATCTTGTAAGTGCAACTAAGAACCCTTGACCTTGTTGAATAAGTAGTAGACAATCTTCTTGATCCATATTCCTGTAGAAGTGAATCCCATTATTATTATAAAGTGAGAAATCATTTCCTTTAAGGCATTGAGGTGATATTAAATCTTATTTGACCTTAGATCTAATACCATGTTGAGAAATCAATGCTAGTAGTGTTAGGATTAGATTTCTCTTTCTTGTTAATTACTTGTGAATTATGTTGGATTCTTTTACTTATTTGTTATATTATCTTTCATCAAGAAATCACCAAATTATGTGTGCATGAAGATCACAAAAACACAAGACAGAATATGTAGGCACTCTATCAGGAAAAAACCCCTATCTAGGGGAAAAACCAGTCAAAATATCTTCCTTCAAAAGTTTTCCTTAAGACTCCTCTACTTAGACAAAGACCTCCTCCACACCAAGCCAACCTCTCCATCTTCAATCCAACCTTCAACGTAGAAGCAACAACACTTCAACCCTAACAACTTCAACTTGGTAGCTTCCAGCATCGGTAACAACTTTGACTTAGACTAGGAGACTTTGATCTCCTCAACCAGGCCACACAAGAGAGAGAGAGGCACTAAAATTTTGATTTTCTTCTTCTCTTTCACCTTGAACAAAATCACACTCCTTCTGTACCCTTCCTTCACCTCCGCACTTCTTCCCATCTTCGAGCTTCCATCTTCTAAATATTGAACTATGCTTGAGAGCGTGAGATGCTCAAAGGAAGTTGAACTGACTTGTATATATAACCTTCCAATGAGGTTGAATTTCCTTCCTTCAGGCTGACTTGGTGTGGAGGTTACATAATTTATTTTTGCCTCAAAAATAATTCTTTTTACGTCGTTCGAAATCCCAAGAAGGGTCTCATAAGATATACAATGACTCTATTGACTCTTTATTAATCCTAGGAGTCCTCAAAGGGGACTTTGACTAATAAAATGATGACCCAAACATGAAACCCATGATTTAATAAGTCGTTGTAACAATAATAAAAAATTATTTTGACAAATAAATTTTATGAAGACCAAACCTAATTAAATATTTCAACAAGCCTCACCCTTCAAACTTATCCCAAGCATAAAAAAAATGTTGAAAAATGGAAAGGGCGAAGTGATTTGGCCACATATAGCATAAGGCTTCACTTTTTCTCCAAGTCACCCACATGTGAGAGAGAATACGACAAAAATTGGGAATAAATTGAAAAGTAATATGTTGTTGCTTTTTAATGTAAAAATACATGGGTATGAGGGATTAGAAGGAGTAGCTGGGGGCAACATTACCTATTGTGCACTGTGCTCCATTCTATCAACCATTGCAAGAATGTTCACTTATCTCAAGAGTAATCCAAGTTTATCACTTCATTTTTTGCATGCAACTTACTTAAAAAGCAATCAATGATGCTTTCCACCACCATGGGAGTTAGATGCAACTATCAACATAAAAATTGTCTTCTATAGGAACATACATGCATTGTTAGAGGATAGCACAAGCATTGATACAAGATACATACAAACTACTATAGGGTGCCAATTTATTGCCCAAAACGTCCATAGAAACCTTGGATGAGTTAGGAAGCAAGGGACTTATTAAGAAAAAGTAAATGCAATTCCCTGCCAACATTTTGCATGAGATTCAATACTCAATTGGTTAGTAGATTTTCTTTGTATTAGATAGTTTGAATTAAAGAAAATAGGTACTTTGATGTTTCCAAAAGTTCAAATTGGAAAAATAATTTGAGATAATGAGTTGAATGGAGCAATAAATTTAAAATATTTCCCGCTTTTAATTTAAATATTGTATGATTACTTCATGAGTTTCAAACTACCTATTGCCACGGGAAACCCTAATTTCTATAGCAGCATATAATTAGTACTTCCTCATATACAACAAAAAAATCTTGAATCTGTGAAGAATTGGAATACCATGGTAGGGGGATTTAATAGAATAGAACCCACAAATACAACCAATATTCATCAAAACCTTGAGTTTATAGATATATTGGAAAACTATAATTGTCTAAAGTTCTTTAGAATATTAATGGGTTATAATGATGATATTTCCTTAGAATTTTCCCTAAACCTACAACATCCTTAAGGCCATGAAATAGTTACTGTATTCAAGGTTATAATCATACATCTTGATGAATATCTCATTAGCTTAGTCACTACCTTTATCAATGGGATTAAATGGAGTAAGGAAGAGAGACATGAAGCAATTAGTGCAAAAAGAGGATTTTTTCTCCTCGATGAGCAACCTAAAAATATTAAGAATGGAATTAGGAGGGAAATCATACCACGCCCTTGGGATGAGGTTTCATATCACATTCTTACATAAATTTCTTGTTAATGGAGATTAAGCATCATCTATTCCTACTAGTTCAGGATCCTATATTAATTTAGATTCCAAGCCAACTTACATGTCCATGAAAGGCTTAACATCCCACATTTTCTCCTTCAATCCATGAAATAAATGAGAAAAAGGGTGGAGGGGAAACATAATTACTTGGATCACCATGGCTTAATTAGGCTAATTGTCATGGATTCCTTAGAACACTTGAAAAACACTATCTCTTGGGCATGTTTTATCAACATGGATAGACAAGATTTCCTAGAAGCCTAAGTTAAACCTCAGACATAGTTGGAAGAGGTAGAAACAGAGACATAAACAGGGTCAACATTGCAGCAAATAAAGTTATTAGAGACACCAGCTAAAATGAAATTGGCTAAAACATAATTGCCTAAGTTACAATTAGCGGGGATAGGAACCCGGGTTGAAGTACCAACACTACAAGCACAATCCAAAATAAAGATAGTAGAACCTTAGGATAACACTAAAACACCAAAGAGTCCATATAAAAAATGAGAGAAGAGAATAATAGAAAGCATTAGAGTAAAATAATTAGAGGAAGAATATTCAAAGGAGGAAGAAAAATAGATTGTTTCTATTTTGGAAGCCATAAGAACACCAACAAAATCCAAGGAAACTAGACCAAGGTAGCATCTTATTTATTTTAGAAGAAAAAAGAGTAATATGATACGATTTACTGGAAATCCGAGGCCTCCATATTGCACTCATATAACCATCAAATATACTCTATCCATAAGGAAGAGGAGCCTCAAAAGGAATAAGGGTGAAGACCAATGGCATCCATGGTACACCTAGTAGTAACACCCACACCTCCTAGAGGAAAGGATTTACAATTAAAAGTAGAACGAACAAGTACTCAAACTATAGGGCTATAGGATTAAACAAAAAAGCTACAAGAGTAGCCTGCAAGGCTAGAAGAACACACAATAGAGACACAAGAAGCTCCAAAAGGATCTTGTTCCTACCATTCTTGGATTGAGGCATGAAAAATTACTCCCTATTCACTTAACACCAATATAGTTATTTGAGGTTGAAGAAGAAAAGGATAGAACTGACAGATGGAAGAAAATTGAAAAATCTAAGGGAGTTATTGATGTTCGAAGGACGAAGGAAGAAATGAAAAAGATAAGAGAGGACATTGCACTCCTTATGTTTGATGAGGCAAATGAAATGGATAACTTCCAAAGAGAAAAAAGTCAGATTATGGCCCAACCATAGCAAACCCAAAGACTGCTACAAGAGAAATAAACTAAAGTTTCAAATCTTGAAACCAACCTGGGCATCGTGGTACACCTTTCTAGGTAGTGAGTTGTAGGAAATAATACAAAACTTACTATTTGTTTATCTAGGAGTAGTGGTTCCAATTTCATATTAAAATGATAACAAAAAGAGGATCCTTACCTAGAATGTTAGAGAATTTATTAACTTTTTCTTGCATTGCAACACACAAGACAACGCCAAGATTATCAAGTTTTACAATCACAACTTGGTGCTACCTAATATGACCATATGGGATCCAAATCCATATTTGGGAGATATATAATTGGTGGCCCTAGCATCTTGGATAAGGCATAAGGAGATCATGGTAGAGGAAGTAAATACATCCATAAACACAAAGTTTCAAACACCACTTTGGATTAGATCAGAGCACCCTAATCTATCCATACTCAGTTCTACCCATGCAATCAAAGTAGAGGACCCTAAAATGGTGAATATGTGCAAACAAAGGAAAGTAGAGGTCATCCTCCAATTCGAGGATACCTTCAAATATTGAGAGGAGATATTTCACAAGCCTGTCAAAGGAGATCACAAACACTTTGCTACAACATGAAGATCAAGGAATATCATTCCCTAACAGGTTATAGGTCGTACTAGAAAAAACCCTTTTATATAAAAGAATCATCTAGAAAATTCAAACCCAATGGATCAAAGTCATATTAATCCTCCTTTGTTGCTAGGAATTCAAGAACATAAAATATAAGAGGAAGAGTCCAGATTGTGGTAGTACATTGAGATAGATGTAGACTTATATCTAGTAGGGAGAACCACCTCTAGTGCAACATGGGATGTTAAAAAATTCATCGGGGAAAAGAATGAGGAGAAGAAGAATAGATTGCTCAGAGGATGAAAAATAGTTTCAGTAAGGGGTCTGATGGGACTCAAAATTAGGTATATAATAAGGCCCATATGACCTTTCCTAGGCACATTAGACCTCTCATTCTACACCTAAATACATTGTCTTAACTTAAATAAGTTCTTAGAAAGGTTACATATGTTTATCATACTTTGTGTGCCTAATTTATGTATAATGCATGATATTGAGAAGATTTGGTATAGATCATAAGGATATCTAGTGAGAGAAATTTATGAAATTTGTCCACTACTGTAGGATAATCAAACTTCATTGGTTTGAAATAGTAATTACTCTTCCTTGTAGTTATGAGGTCACTCAGGGAGCATGATCCTCCCTTTCAAGGATTTTGAAGGGAAAAAAATCCTCCTTTCAAGGAGGTTGTCTCTCATCCATATTGTATAAATAGAGGGCTCGAGTATCCCATTAGGAATCAATTAGAAAGTGAGAATAAGCTAGTAGTAGTGCAGTTAGTGGAGGCTTTATGATCAATTAAAGATATTATTAGTTCTTATATTGTTGTTCCTTTAGGGATCTGAGCCTCCTTGGGTTAGGGCCCACACCAAGTACCCACGACCCCTCCTATATTGTTATTTTTCCATGCATTTATTCATTTACTTATTTCTGCAATTTCATTTCAAATTATTCTTTATCTATGCAAGGTTAATCAACTTATTTCTTATATTATTTTGTTATGAAAAAATAGACATTATATGGTAAATTCTTTTATAGTAATTATTTGGATCATTTAGTATATCTTTTTATGCATTATAAATTACTTTGATTGATGATATTTCATTATTGGTTATGATTTTTGTGTGTTGTAGTTGTACAATTTCCTGATTTTCAGAGCTACAGGAAGCTCTACAACCATCCACTCACTGAAAAACCTTCCTTCTAGTGATCCAATGACATGGACATAATTTGTTTGATCATTCCTTATCTTTAACTAGCCTCATTCCACCAAACTACCTACTTAGTTCATTTTTTTGCTCACTAGACTATCCCCTGTAGCAAAACATGGACTCTTGTAGCAGTTTTCATTTTGCACTAGAATTGTTGGAAATAATACTGAGAGGGGGGTGAATCAGTATTATAAAATCAACATTTTAATTTCCCAAACATATTTATATATGCTACTTCAGCTAGTGAACTAGTGTGTACATGCAACTGTACTTAAAGCAACTAGCGTATATGCAGAGAACTTTTCATTTAGAAAGTTTATCATGTATTGAACTTTAACCAATATATCAGAGATTTATTAGACAATGCAGTAAAAGAAGAATAAAACATCACACATAAGAAACACACATGAAAACCAAGATATAAGGTGGAAACCCAATGTGGGTAAAAACCACCTACTGTTGTCGTCTCTGTATTCTTATAATAATAAGAAAATATGTTTACAATCTTGTACTAGTGTAGACTCATACCAGTACGCATGCACCCACTTGCAGAAAGCTACAACCTTCTCTCGTTCTCCAACTACTACTGGAAGGGAGCTACAACCCCCTAGCTCTTGTACTAGCCAATATGTTTACTAGTTCGTAGGTGCCAACCTACAGAAAACTCCACCCTTCTACCAGGGACCACGTTTCATAAATTTTCAAATTGGATACTCTTGGAACACAACACCACAATCTGAAGGCCATGTTTCATTCAATTGTCATACTGGACCCATCAACAACATCATAACTGCAATACAATCATCAAGTACATCAACCAATCACTGAAACTCAATCACCATAACCTGAATCTGATCATTCAAAACACTGTCACCAGAATACAGTCACCAAAACCCAAAACAGAACCCAGAACTCTACAACAGCAAACAAAAACAACTAAAACATAATTCATAAGGTATACACTACTTCCATGTGTCGAACCAATGTGTATACATGCTTTTATCAAAGTCAACTAGCGTACACATCTGTAAATATTAATTCATAATTTTGCAACTATTCTAGACTTCAGTTATACCCAGATCATAACATTTACAGAATAACACATGCGTCAGTATTCAGATCTAGAATATACATGATCAAACCACATAATGATAATTCATTTCAAGTCTTAAGATCGTGATCCATCATTAGATCTTGTCCCTCATAAACTGCTAAGGTTCATCCTTGGTTCAAATCAAACAAAGCACCATAAGGCAATAACCTGCATAATAGATCTCACACTTCATCAGATATTTGATACTTGCTCACTTTAGCCTAATGATCTTCTCCTCCTTATATAGCTTTAGGCCTTTCTCAATACCATGGATCAAAACCACTTAGGACCAATACCTTGGACCAAATACCTAGGGTCAATACCTCGGACCAAATACCTTGGACCAATACCATGGGTCAAAATACCTTGGACCAAATACCTCGGACCAAAAACTTAGTTTTCCAACATATACACACTTTTCCTTCTGTGAAAGTGCGTGTGTACTATACGCTACTTGTGTTCAGTGAACCTGCGTGTATACACAGCTTGGTCAAGGTGAACCTACATATACCTCTCTTTCTTCATCCTCTATAGTCTGATCTATAATTCTTTGTTGTTGACATGCTGAACTGTGATCTTTCATCTGAGTGAGTTTCCATCAAGGACAACACCTGTATCATAATGCCAGTAATCTCCCCCTTTGGACTTGATGGAAACAACAACACCAAGTCACTCTCCCCCTTTGAAATCAAGGGAAAAGGGTGGACCAAGATAATTTCTCCCTTTGACATACATTATGATGGTCAGTACATGCTGAAATCTTTGATTGAGCTTCCCTTTTGTACATGCTGAGATGTACTGAAACCATCCATGCTCTTCCTGAGTACAAGTGGAGTCTGCAAATTTCTTTTTTCTAAAATAATAACATGACTCTATAACTCAACTATGTGATGATGACCTTCTTATCACCGATGACTCATACATACATCCATCTCCCAATCAAGTGGGGATATACCAAATTTTACTCATCCACCCAACCAAGTGGGAATATCAATTACATCATTTTTCCTAGAGGGTTCATATCACTTCCTAGACTTTTACATGACTTGAGTAACAAATGGTATAAATATCTGAAGCCACAGCTAGACTTAGCAACCATAATGCCAACAATGATGAATGTACGTGAAGGCCAATGCTCCCCCTAAACCTGTGCTACCTATGCATTGTTAACAGGTCAATGATCAAGGCATCTTTGTCAGTCAGATAAAATTAATGAACAGAGCATATAGACATTAATCATCAATATCAGTCAGGGCACCCATATCAGATCCTACCCCACTATTTTCTTGCCTGAAACACATATACCCTCCTTTACCCATAGAAACCTGTGTGTGTACGCTACTATACTTCATGAAACACAGGTATAATAGCCTTTTTTTTGAAAAAGTTGGATTTAGTAGTAGGATAATGCAGCAACTACTCCCAACGTTTGTCTGAGATATTCAAATGTCTCTTTGGGCAGTGGTTTAGTGAATATATCAGCAACCTGTTCTTTGGACGAAACATACTCCAATTTGACCTTTTGTTCAAGCACTTGTTCACATATAAAATGGTATTTGATGGGTACGTGCTTGGTCTTGGAGTGCATGACTGGATTCTTTGAAATACTGATGGCACTTGTATTATCACATAGAATGGATATGGGTGGAGTGCATGTGATCTGAATGTCTTGCAAGGTTTGCATCATCCAAAGAAGTTGTGTGCAACAAGATGCAACAACCACATATTCTGCTTCAACTGTAGATAGCGCAATTGAAATTTGTTTCTTGCTGAACCAAGACACTAACCTGGAACCTATATAGAATGCACCACCGCTAATGCTTTTTCTGTCATCAACACTTCCTGCCCAATCTGCATTTGTATATGCATGAAGAGTGAGATCTGTATCTCTAGGATACCATAAACCAAAGTTCTGTGTTCCTTGAAGATATT